>JAZHYW010009962.1:0-11922 GCA_037355805.1 Ixodes ricinus | reverse complement strand
CACTTCTTAAATACCGGATTCTATGGCATTATAGGAGTTCGGAGATAAAGGTATCTGCCAAACTTTTTTATAAGCCCAGTTTTCTCCGCCAAAATACACCCTCGCCACCTATAATATATATACAGTATAACAGAATAGCTTGTAGGCCGCGCAGCTCTTTTCAGGTTCGCCTCATTTTTCTTACTTTATTCCCGGTCCCGCCTGCGTACGTACCACTTGCGCAAACTCTTATAAAACACCCCACTTTCACAAAAAAAAAAGATAAAAAAATAATAAACGTTACTTTTTTCCGGAGATGATGACTCAACAACCACGTGACACATTCATCTTGTCCCTAAACGGGAGCTCCGGGATATCAGCGCTACCAGCGCAGCCGGCGTTTGGAAATATAGAGTATCGACGTTACGCAAACCCAGTGTATCGTGATTTTTTTTTTCGCATGTGTTTTACGATTTTTAGATCGGACCTTGAGGACGTCGTCAAGGGGATGGGAAAAGCCAGGAGGCCGCATCGATCAACCTGGAGTAGCTCCTGTCTAGATCCGCCTCCAGGTTCTGTGCCCGCGGGAGTCAATGCGCAACGCAAGTTCGTCTGCTTCTGCGGCGACGTCAGAAGCGACGCCGAACTCTGATCGGCTTTGATTAGAATAAGGTAGTGGGTAGACCTCATTGCTAGATGCCTTGAGGTCTACCCTAGAGCACTGCACGGGCCCGGCCCAGCCACGAAAACCCGAGCCCTGCCCGGCCCGCGGGCCGGGCTCGGGCCGGGTAGCACGTATTTTTCGGGCCCGGGCCGGGCTCGGGCTTGAGCAAAAACGTTTTCGGGCCGCGCAGTCGTGCCTGGGCAGTCGTATGGCGTAAATTCTAAATTTGTGATAACAAAACGTTTGCTCATTCATCTTTTAGGTTAATTGAAAAAAAAAAAAGGCGAAGTGCAAAGTCACTAGAGCGCCGTTAACAATAACAAATAGGCGTCTTGCAGTTAGAAAGGCTTCAAGCGGATAAAAGAAAACGTATGGGCTACACCAGCATAGTGGGAGAGTGCGGGCAAGAAAACGAGGGCACTCCGGTTGCAGGGTACAACATGATTGTATTTTTCCTCTGCTTTTCAAACTAAAAAAAATAAGAAAAACGTGATCGCGACTTTGTACTTTTTGCGGGGCCTTACTATGCCACCAAAGATATTTTTTTCTTGAAGTTAAAGCAAGTAGGCAGGCGAGCTGGTTAAGGATAGACATAGTAACCTTGGAAGAAAAGCTTATAAAAAGTGTAACTAGGGTCTTTTTGGGACTTTCTAGCGTCCCTACAAAGTAGTGTCCTCTTGTCAGTCGTCGGGGTCCTTTGTTCTCTTGCCTTGGTTCTTACCTGCCACGGATGTGTGACCTCGGGCAGCGTGTGTCTTCTTGAGGGTTTGTGGGCCTATTTAAGGAGGTGTTCTGAAAAAATAAATCTTTAGCTGTGTTTGGAGTTTCGTGTCTGTCCGTCCCCCTTTTTGTCGCCTAGCTCCAGGGTTACTATGTCTATACTTTTTTTTACAGTTTTTTGAAGATGCATTAGCGAGGTTGTGATTGTCTCTTCTTTTCTTCTAGAATCTTTCCGGTTTCGAAATGACCAAAAGAATCGACCTGGGTCTAGGCCAACTCGTCGAAAGCCAGCCCGTCGACGGCCAACCCGTCGGCGTCCCATTGCGAATAGGCCCATTCGTCATAGGGCAACTCGTCGAAGGAAAACTCGTCGAAGAGGCCAACTGGTCGCCGCTTTTTTAAAGCCAAATATATATTTTTGTTTCTTTAAATATTTAAAGCAAATATTGCCCTATAATAATCCGCGTTCTGTCTTTTATGTGTAACTCTTTCGTAAAAAGATGTGTACAATTGGCGCTCTCCTCAACAAACCGACCTCCAGTCTGCTCTTTCTTGTCGAAGGTAACAACATGCCGCTTTCGCCACTTTCACGGTGCAGTAAGGCAGGGTCACTACGTCGCTCGCGTATCACTGGGGCGCGTGTTAACCTATCCGGCCTACCCGGCATATCAGTCGACGCCGCTTCGCGGCGACAGTTTGCGGCGGGTCATTTCAAAATCGTCGACCCACCTGGCCCACCTGTTCACGCCATTCGCGGCGACAGTCTGCGGCGGCTCATTACAAAATAAGAAATAAAAAAGGTAACAAAGGGACGATCCTGAGATGACACATTTTTCAACTTGTCTAAGGGTTCTCTCTTGTCTTTGCCTTCTTGTAATCTTTATTTCAATCTTGTAACTTAACAAAGGCGCTGACCCTAGTCTAAACACAAATAAAAATTTTGGGTCAAAAGATAAAAAGGATCCACGAACTTTTACCTTGGACCGTCATTCAATCCATTCGACGAAGCGCCCTTCGACCAATTTTCCCTTTCGACAAGCTGCCCTTCGACGAATTGCCTTCTACGAATTGCCCTATTCGATGAATGGGCCGTCGACGAGTTGGCTTTCGACGAGTTGGTCGGATCCCAATCGACCTCTGTCCTGCCCGTGTGACCAGCCGTCCAGTAAGAAATAGAGCGCTTGACGAGTCCACCTTTCCAGAGTAACTTTTCTTGTAGTATGACTTGTTTTATTTTTATACTGCCACTTTTTGTTTCATATTTCCATCCACCAACATCTGGAGAGTATTCACATAAAGCTTCATTAGTTTATAATGCATAGTTAATTTTTTATAAATTATTTTCGGTCCACCGATGCTAAAGAAAAGGTAGAGGTTGGAGCACTCTGAACGCATTTTTTTCCTTTCCACTTTTTGGCATAACTTTCAATTAGGAAAACTATCGTTTTATTATTATGTAACTTGGATTCATTTTTATGAGTTTTCTGGGGTGAAACTTTAAGGGGAACATAGCTATGAGCTTGTATTTTTTATGTATGTCATTTTTTTATGCTCAGGAACTAAATTTTTGGGCAAAGGACGGAAATCTAAAAAAACAGTATTTGATGTTTATGTGGCTTTTTATCATGAAATATGGTTTAATATAAAAATATAGCTCCATAGCTATCTGCTATGAATTGTCCTAAAGCAATATAACACTTGAAAACGACGAATTTATAAGTAATTTCAAAACAATAATGTTCCTACGCAGACACGCCCACTTTCATCTTTGAACATTTGCAATTTTTTTGTACATCACCCAGGTTAACAAAATTCGGCAAAAATGTTCTCAACATCAACGAAAACAAGCCCGTAAATGTCATTTTAAATCAGACACGTGGTTCAGATATTCACGTTTTGGGTAGTGTCCCCCCTTAAGAGCTCTGTGTGGGAAATATTTCTCACAGCCGTGGACTCCAGAACGTCGGTGCCCAAGGGACATGTTCAGTGTCGTTCGTTCAAAGACCGGGATGTCTCATTTCAGTCGTCACAAGTGCAAGGTTTCTATTGAACAGCGCAAGTATTTCTTCTTTAGCGGGATCGGTGGCCGAGTGGGCTAGCGCACACCAGCCCGGAGCACATGAAGCGAAAGCTCGCGCTGCAGTACCCCAGGATCCTGGGTTCAATCCCCACCCCTGCCCGTTATCACGCTCGTGATGCACGTTAAAGACCTCAGGCTAGCGGTTGTACTGCACTGGCTAAATTTCTCATCGACAGCTGGGAGACTCTTCACCCGTTGAGGCAGACCAAGTTCCAGGTTGTATAAACATACACTTAACCCAATTTTTTATTTTTTTTATTTTATTGCCCTAAATTTTTTGTGGCCGCGGACGTAAAGGACAAAGTGACAACCGCGTGCGCGAAAGGTATCCATGCTAAAGTCCGTCTGCTCTCACTTCGAGGAGATAGAAGCTCTGCTGGAGTCAAGGAACACTCCAGTGATGGAAAGCGTCAACAAGACAACACTCAACGAGTAAATCGTGTTCCTGCAACCATTCAAAGATGCTAGCAACGCGCTCAAGGAAGAAAAACGTCCAACACTTCCTCTGGTTGTGCATTACGCTTCCGCTTTGAAGAACCATCTTGAACATGTGTCTACAGTAGAGGCAGTGGAAACCGAGGAGATCAAGGCCCGTGCTCGTCATTTTCTGTACACGAAGTTAAAAATTTTCTCCTCCACAAGACCGCCACATTTCTCTAGCCTCAGTTCCGCCAACTCCGCATGTTGCCCGAGGACGAGCACCTTGAAATCTACGCGCACGTCAGAGAGCTACTTGCCCGTGTCACTAAAGCGATGACCCAAGATGAAGATGAGACTGACGATGACGTTTGAGATCCCGCCTCGAAAAGAAGGTGCATGAGTTTGTTTCAAGACTGGTGACGCGGAGGATGACAAGGTATCCACCGACGAATTGGAGGAGTGTCTGCACGACAAGAAGGACTACTTGTGCTCAGGAGTGTTTGAGCTTTGCGACTTCTGGAGAGCGCACGAGAAGGAATTCCTGAAACTGTCCCTTCTATCCAAATGCATCCTGTGCATTCCCGAGTGCTAGCAGCGAACAGAACCTTAGCACGGCGGGCTGCGTCATACAAGCAAGGCGGACCTGCCTGAAGAAAGAGTCAATGGACAATTTATTGTTTCCTCCTAAAAACATCTATGAAAGAAAGTTCTTTGTGAAACCAATTGAATGGAACAACCAAAAGAGCAATACCTGTTTAAGAATTTCATAAATAAAAAAATTCCCTTCTTTTGTATCACGCATTCTCGGTGTGCCATGAGCTCAAAGACTGTCGAAAATGATGTGCATATTTAGCCCATATTCTCGGAAATACATCTTCTGAGTCGGCATATTTATGGTGTACGAAAAAAATCTCGGTCCCAGTTTTCCGCGGGCTCGGGCTTATATTTTAAAATTATTACAATGTAGCGGAAAGGCAACACAGGAAGGAGACAGAGATAGGAAAGAACGCTACTCACAACTAGGTATTTACTGTATGTATCGTGGGAGAGGTAAACGAAGTGACAAATGCGATGAAAATCTACACTAATGGTCGTGAAAGAGGCGAACGAAGTGACAACTTTGATAAAGCTAGATGAAACTCATAAAAAAAGGAAGAAGAAGACACTTCGATCTACATTGATGATGAGGAAGAAGAAGTGCTGAAGAAGTAATTTCCATTCTTTTCTCTGCCCTCACGTTTTTGAGTATTTCAAGCTTAAGGTGGAACAGCGCGGATGAACAGTCACACTCACATGCACACCAGAAGCAAACAGACTCGCAGCGCTGTGAGTGTGACTGTGAGTGAGTGTGACTGTTCATCCGCGCTGTTCCATCTAAGTATGAGTTACCAACTTGCCCAAGCATCCACATTATCGAGTATTTCAAGCTTTGAATACATTTGGATACGCTCGGACATAAGGAGAAGAGACCCGAAAGCACCAGTCCCGGCCAGGGACAACCGGTTGCAGCTCCTCACGGCAGGGTCCCTTCGGGGAACCCGAAATACGACATGACCTCTCAACCCTGTACTTCTGCACTGGCATCAGCGACCGGATCTTCATGTTATTCACAGACATCTCCAAACGAAGACCACACGTACGTCACTCAAGACACCCCACCCGCCCGCTCTGCCCTCGGTAAACGACGCGGCGGTGAAGGCGACAATTCTGCTTTAACGCCTGCCAAACAACTGGCAGCGGAGAGCGACTCAATGGACCAAGAGCTCATCGAGGGCGATCTTGAGGGGTTCGTTCTCGTTGAGCATCGCCGTCAGAGAACAACTGGCATCCCTGTCCTCTTTGTGCCTGCCAATGAAGGACATCGTTTGCAACATCAAAATCCATTGACCTTGAGCGCCGAAGTAAACGCGGAGGCGGCGGCTGCCATAATAAGACATCGTTTCACTGCCAGAGGCGGACTTCTAGTAGAAGTCGCTGAAACCGCCACAGTGGACCGCCTTTTGAAGGTTCGCTGCCTCGGCGGAGTTCCCGTTCAAGCCACGGTGCCCAGAACATACCTACAGAACTGTGGTATAATCAGAGGCGTACCCCTTTGGCACACGGACGCCGAGCTGGCCACGTTCCTGCAGCAAGACGGGGTCATTGCAGCCCGTCGACTCTACCGACGCCGAGGAAAACCTGGGGAAGCTGCCAAACCAACAGACAAGGCAGTCTTAACTTTCCGCCCCAACACAGAACGCCCATGCAGAATAAGCCTCGGATTCACCAAACACGAGGTCAGCGAGTATATCGAAGCGCCGACCAGGTGCTTCAAGTGTCAAGTGCTTGGCCATGTTGCAAAATATTGCAAAGGAGACGCCAAGTGCAAGAAGTGTGCTCAACCACACTTAACGAGGGACTGCCCGGGAGAAACGGCTGTCAAGTGTGCAAACTGCGGTGGTGACCACCCTGCAGACTATGTAAATTGCAAGGTGCGCCTGAGAGCCCTAGCCAGAACAAAGCAGTTTGTTCATGGACCAAAGCGTACTTCGCCGTCGAACGAAAACACAATCCCAAAAAGCGCTACTTTTAGTGCAACGGACACTGCAGATGCCCAAGAAACGCCTAGCGTAGCCGAACAAGGTGCGAAGCCTAAGAGGTCGCCACAGAAGACCAAGAAGACTCAGGCATCTACAACAATCCCACCAACGCCAAACCAAGGACCTCCTCGCAAGCCCGCTACCTCTTCAGAGGAGCTCAAAGCTACCGACGTATCTTCCCGCACGGCCAACAGGCGCACATACAGCGACGTTGTCTCAGCTGATAAGCGTCCCCAGCAACCTGCACCTTCCGTATTCTGCTCCATGACAATTGGCGATATCATCTGCCTTGTCTTCTCTGCCCTACGAAGTTTCACGGCACAACTACCATCATGCGCCTTCAAAAGCATTCTGCAAGGAATCCTAGTATTTGAACCCGCAGTTATCGCGATGGCAGGAAATTCGCATCAGAATAATGGTTGACGTTTCGTCATTCCAAGAGAGAGTTAAAAATGCGACCGTTTTTCAGTGGAACGCGAGAGGACTTCGTCATCGGCTTTCCGACTTCCGACAGCGTATGTTCAAATATCACTTTCCTATCTTAGCTATTAGCGAATCACGCGTAGCATCCGACTTTCGACTTTCGGGATATGAAATATTTCAGTCGGTTCGTCCTAATGGCATTAGTAGAGTTTTTCTTGCGCTTCGGAAAGACCTAACCTATGTGTCACATGATATCGCCTCTCATCCGGACAATGAGTATGTGAGTGTCACAGTTCGAAAGGGAAAACTTACATTCACCGTTATTGCTGTATACATAGCTCCGGCCTGCGGCTTCGATATTTCGAGATTAGATACTATTATTCGACAATGCAAATCACACATTTTGTTGGTAGGTGATTTCAATGCCCATAATGTGGCGTGGGGCAGTGTAAGGACGACGCGACGGGGACGAGAGCTACTCGATCTGGCGGACTCTCACGACCTATGTCTCCTGAATGATGGTTCACCTACGTTCATTCGAGGTAGTCGCTGCAGTAGTTGCTTAGATGTTGCGTTCATGTCGCGCGAGCTCCTGTCCCAAAACTCCTGGCTTGTTGATATAGAGACTCATGGCAGTGACCATATGCCTACCTACATAACGGTCAGAGGGTTCCAAGCAAATTATTATAATCATGTTCTCACTTCATATATAGATTGGCCATGTTTTCGAGACAATGTGGAACTGCGCCTGCAAGAAACAAGCACCTACGAGAAGTTTGTCTCAACGATAGAGCTATCAGCGACGGAAGCGACCAGGACTGTCCGTCTCCCAGCCTCGCGCACCGTTGTGGATGCGGAATACGAAAAACTTCGAGCGATTCGTCGACGGGCAGAGCGTCGCGCTCGACGAACCAAATTAGCTGCTGACGTACGAGTAGACAGGCGCACTCAAAAACATGTCCGCCGTCACTTGGATAAACTAGGTCGGAAGAAGTGGAGAAGAACATGTGCTTCCTCCTTTGATCCCCGTGTTCCCCTTTCAAAAATATGGCACGTTGCTCGCGGACTAAGATCCCAACCGCAACAAAAAACGCCCTTTCTTGCGTTATCGCTCCACACAGGGCGCTCGCCACGTGACATCGCTGAAGAGTTTTGCGCTTCACTCGTTCTGCCAGCCTTAAACGACGATGTTCCACTGCATTTAAGCGCTGAAAATGTTCACTATACTCCTTTTTCAGCTGCCATGAATGCCATCTTCAGTGCGCCAGAACTAGATGAAGTTTTAGCCTCCCTTGATCACTCTTCTTCTCCTGGTCCAGATAAAATCACTTACGGTACACTTGCCCACCTAGGACCAGCAGCTCGCCAGCTACTGCTTCAGATATTTAATGACTCATGGACAAACTGTCATGTTCCACAAGCGTGGAAAATTGCGAACATCGTTCCTGTACTCAAAGCGGGTAAGTCTCCTCTTGATTTGAAGTCTTACCGACCAATTTCTTTAACTAGCTGTGTCGGCAAATGCATGGAGCGGTTAATTCTGTCACGGTTGGAGTGGTTCCTCGAATCAAGCTCAGCATATCCAGCTACAATGACGGGGTTCAGACAAGGCCGTAGCTCGATTGACAACGTCATCGATCTTGTAGCCCATGTTGAAGACCAGAAGCTTCGTGGAAAGTTTACTATAGCAGTGTTTCTCGATGTACGTGGAGCTTTTGATAATATCCGACATTCAGCCGTTTTACAAGGACTCAAATCAGTTGGCATTAGTGGGCGACTGTTTGACTGGGTTGCTGACTACCTCCATAATCGAACAATCTACATGCACACCAAAGAAGGCGACACCTCCTATCATGTTTTAACAAAGGGCGTACCCCAAGGGGGCGTTCTTAGTCCGGTTCTTTTTAACATCGCACTTATCGGGCTTACGAAGTCTGTACCAGACTCCGTGCACCTTACACTTTATGCCGACGACATCTGCCTCTGGGCAACTGCTGCCTCTCTTAAGCAGGTACATGCTCGACTGCAGAAGGCACTTTTTCAAGTATCCCAATTCCTGTACGATCGGGGGCTTGAGATTGCTCCAACAAAATCAGCAGCTGTAGCTTTCACGAGGATGAAAATGAGCCGTTACCCTCTTTCCCTCCATGGTACAGATATTCCTTACACTCCAAATCATCTTTTTCTCGGAATTTATATAGACAAGGGCCTAACATGGAATCCGCAACTGAAACATCTTAAGACGAAGCTTTCTGCATTTATTAGTTTAGGGAGGTTTATAAGCGGCACAACCTGGGGGACATCCGTAGCTGGACTTCTGCGTTTATATAACAGCTTATTCGTTGGCGTTCTCCGCTACAGCTTGCCGGTTATGCATGGTTTAAGTCCGACAAACCTGAAAAAGCTTGAATCTCTTCAAGCACAGGCGCTCAGAGTATGCCTTGGGGTACCTCGTTCAACCTCGACCATTGATACAATAGCTGAAACTCACTGCCTACCTATCAGAGCCATTCGCGTTCAGGAGACTCTACGAAATCACATAAGGCACCTTACACGGCATGACTCGCACCACCTGGCGGACATACCGGAGAGGTGTTTCTACAGCCGCATTGCACAGGCCATTATTGATCACAGAGAGAACATTCCAGATGCATATCAGGACTCTCTCATCCTCCCTACGCCTCCTTGGTTGTTGCCCCCTCTTGTGCTCCACACAGACATCCCAGGAATAATTAAAAAATCAGCGCTCTCTCCAGTTGTTCTTCGTCAGCTTTCTTTGTCTGTTTTATATACGCGGCACTCTTCCTCCTGCCATTTGTACACAGATGCATCGACTACACGTGAAGGATCATCGATCGGATTGGCGTCCCCGGCGCTCTGTCTGAGCGCGGGCCACAAGTTGTCTCACAGAATGTGCTCTACTGCGGCAGAGTTGGTAGCCATTCGTGAGGCGCTTTGTTACATGTTAGATATGTCTCCTCGCACTTGGACAGTTATTACGGACTCTAAGTCAGCCCTCCAATCGCTGCAGTCTCCACGTAGAAACAGTCCAAACAGGCAATTAGTTCTACAAATTCTGAAAGTTCATGCAGATGCTAACCTTTTAGGACATTCAATTTCTTTCCAATGGATACCTAGCCACTGTGGCCTACAAGGAAATGAAATGGCTGATGCTATGGCTGCACGTGGCCATGACCTCGTTCAGCAAGTTATGGCTCCATTTACAAGATCAGACATTCGTGCAGCTGTGACACTCCTGGGGAGGTCTACTGCAGCACGTCATTGGAAAGCGGTCGCCCACCAGAGCTCGTCCTTAAAAATAATTGACCCAAATTTAACGTTCCAAGTTCCACGCGGTCTCAAGAGGCGACGGGAGGCAGTTCTTCATAGAATGCGCCTAAAAGTGTCTTACACAAACTACTACCTTCATCTCATCGGAAAGCTCGGATCACCCAACTGTCCCCTATGCGGAACCATTGAAGACATCAAACACATACTACTTGAATGCCCTAAGTATACTGATAATCGGCACCAGCTCTACAAAGACATTCATCAGATAGCTGGATCAGCCCTCACTCTTCAACATCTTCTCGGACCATGGGATGACGAAAGCTACGCCGCAAAGTCAACGAATGCCCTTCTAAAGTTCCTGTCAGCAACAGGCCTCGACAAAAGACTCTGACCTAAGGTCGTAAAAGTTGCCCGTCTTTTTTTTTAAATTTATGTACTGCGTGTGCGTGTGAGTGTGTGTGTGGGCCTGAGATGGAACGCCTTCTTTTCATACTTATCTCTTTTATTCCCTAACTCCCCTCCCCACTCAGAGTAGCCAGTCAGGAGATCAACTCCAGGCTAACATCTCTGACTTCCTTTCTCTACATCAAATAAAAAACAACAAAAACATTGATGATCGACTTAAATTACCACTCCAAAAAAGAAATGATTGTAAAATATTTTCAGTTATTCGCTAGATTTAAGAAAAATTGACTATACTCTGTCTCAAAAGTATGTGCAGCAAAGGCAAAGGCATA
This sequence comes from Ixodes ricinus, assembly GCA_037355805.1. Lineage (NCBI taxonomy): Eukaryota > Metazoa > Arthropoda > Arachnida > Ixodida > Ixodidae > Ixodes > Ixodes ricinus. Next base: position 1,029 of record JAZHYW010009962.1, on the reverse strand, counting down.
GGCGAGAGCACATAGCTTTTAGATTTGCTTTCATCCGCGAGTGCTCGTGAAAGGAAGGCATAATCGAAAGCAAGCGCTCGCACCTGTGCTTGCCTTGCTGCACGCAACTCATGAGAATGGAGTATAGATATTGCTACTCTTTTTGAGACAGTGCGACAGAGGGCGCACTTATGCACTTGGTCCCATGAGTCACGATAGTTTTAGCCTCATATATCTCTCTTCCCCTCTTGCTGTGATTGCGCTTGAGGACTCTAGTTTGATTGAACACAGGGGTGCAGGCACAGTCTCTGACATGGATGGCAAGATGCCCTGATGGTGATGATTGAAGAGCCAAGGCATGCTCTCGTAATCGCACGTTGACACAGCGGCCTGTTTGTCCGACGTACACACTCCCACAGGAGCACGGAATTTCGTAGACCACATTGACGTCGCAATTCACGTACTTATGTTTATGATGAACTGTGCATAGACTATGAGTTTGTCGAGGTCTATTGATTTTCGGACAAAGCCTCTTAAGTTTATCCGGGGCTGAGAGTACCACTTGTATGGCGTATCTTGAAGCTATCCGCTTCGAGTTATGCGATATTTTGTGGATGTAAGGAACCACAGCCGGCCGTGTTCTTCTCTCAGCTCTTCTTGTTCCTCTTTCATTGGGAGATTTAACCTATCTGTCCTTCCTTAATAAACCCTTCTTTTCTCTCTTCATTGGGAGCTGCCAAACTCTCCGCAACCTCAAACAACAAAGGAATTCGGATACCCTGATCTCTTGTAGCCTTACAACCTGTGCCTCAAAGCTCTTCTTGGCTGCATGATGGCAGGACTTTTGCAAGGCGGCTTTTAGACAGCTCTGCACAATTCCTCGTTTTATGATTTTTGAATTGGCCGAATCAAACTGAAGAAGTCGTTTCTTAGACCGTGGCGAGTAAGACCAACACGTACGGTTCTCTCCAAAAAGAGGTTGGAGGTCCAGGAATTCAAGCTTGCTGTCGGTTGGTAGTTCATATGTAAATTGCAATCCCTTGGCCTGTT
>JAZHYW010009961.1:0-23327 GCA_037355805.1 Ixodes ricinus | reverse complement strand
TTGTGTCAGGTCTATTGTTGAAAAAATTCTTCCGCCGTGTAGTTTCGCCAAGACCTCTGTGACAGTTCGGCAACGGGTAAGATGCTGCTTGGGCTACAGCGTTCACAGTGCTGCGGTAATCGCCACAGAGTCGAATACTACCGTCTTTTTTGCGCACGACGACGACCGGAGTTGCCCATTCCGAATGTTGTGCGGGCTCAATCACCTCCTGGTCCGTCAGACGTTGTAGTTCCGCTTCAACGGCTGGCCGGAGTGCGAATGGCACCGTTCGTGATTTCAGGAACTTAGGTTGTGCTCCTTCGTGCAACTCTAGTGTGACCGCTGGTCCCTTGAAGCCATTTAGGTTGCCATCAAACACTGCTGAGTGACGTTCAAGTATGCCTACCAGGCTCTGTTCGTGAAGTACTTGGTGAATGCCGCTGAGGCTAATGCCTAGTGGGGCGAACCAATTACGACCAAGGAGGTTGCATCCTGGGCCGCTCATTATCAATAGAGGAAGTTTTTCACTGCGCTGCTTGAAGCGCACGCTGACGTTAACCGTCCCTAGTGGCTGCAACCCTTCTCCTGACCATGTTCGCAGCGCAATGCTGGCGGGGTGAAGTGGTGGCAGGTCACGGGGCCATGATTCCCGATACGTGTCTTCATTGATGATAGAATAGGCTGCCCCTGAATCCACCTCGAATAGCAGTGGCACGCCTTGTACGTCCAACGATACCATATGTTTCTGGGGTGCTCTCCTCACCCCTGTCATTGCATTTAGGTCATGCAAAATGCTCTCTTCCGTAATCGCGACATCGCGTGGCTCTTCTGAGGAGTCGAAAACGTGCAATCGTCTAGTTGCCTTCGATAAGCTGCTGCTGTTTTTCTTCTTGAAGCATGCTTTTTCAACGTGACCGACTTTCTTGCAAAACCTGCACCTCGAGGTGCGTGACTCGCACGTTTCGGGATTGTGGAGTTCTGCGCAGCGGTAACAGGGTTTGCGCTGCTCTGGTGGAGCTGTTTGTGCGCGGGCGGTCTTGTTGACTTCGCTGAAGTCAGCTTTGATTTTCTTTTGATAGTCTTTCGCGTTTTCCGCCCGCACAGCGATATCGAATGCCTTGATGAACGTGAGGTCTTGTTCGGCAAACAATCTTTGTTGCAGAGTGTCGTCTTGCAGTCCGCAGACAAAACGATCACGTAGCATTACGTCGATGGGCAACATCGTTGATCTCAGGTCGGGCCGAACGGTAGGAGTTGCAGTCGCACTCACCGCTGTGGATTCGGACGTTGGAACCGTAGGAGGCTGGGCCGAAGGCAGGGCCGGTGACGTGCCGAAGTTGCAATCTGCCGCGAGAGCTTTTAACGCTGCTACGTAGGCGGCTACTGTTTCGTGCGGCAGTTGGTCCCGGCGCTGAAACTTGCAGCGACTGAACAGCTCCGACGGGCGGGGATCGTAGTGGTCACGCAGCAGACTGACGATTTCTTGGAATGAGTGGTCGCTCGGTGTCCCCGGTGCCACTAATGCCTTGACGGTTTCGAATGTGTTCGGTCCACATAGGGTCAGCAAGATAGCGCGCTTCTTGCCGCCGTCGGTGATACCGTTGGCTTGGAAGTAGAAATCCAGTCGCTCTGCCCAGGACGACCATCCCTTGCCGGAGAATTCCTCCACGGAGCCGTGAGTCGCCATGCTTCCCTGGATTTACCGTCGTAGAGTTCGTGCCGTTTCCTCGTCGCCAATTGTTAAATTCATTACGTTCTTTATTGCTACGGAACGGGCAGGACCGGTATGGCGCCCAGATCAGTTCCAATGGCTTGCTCCTCGCGCATGCCCTTGCTCGAGAGCATGGCTCGCGCTGCCCGGTTTGTGTGGGCGGCAGCTTGGTTGCTTGGTACGCAAAAATGATACGTCAGCAAACATTTGGGGGTAAACGTAGATATATTTTAGAACCTATTTCCTAAAGATACTAAGCGTTTTCTTTATATCATAAAGTTTAAAGAATAATTTATTGATACTTAATGCGGAAATTAAGAAAAAAATCACTAAGTCGACGAAAAAAACCTCATCGAAACACGAAGTTTGACCTTAAGCGTAAAGCTAAGGGTAGGTTTTTTTTTCTTTTTATCTTACGAATGGAATTTCGATTCAAATCAATAAATTAAATTACCCCATTGTTGTGCAGCCCATAAATTGTTGTGATGCAAAGTTGATTAAAATTTTCTGAAAAATGCTACTCTCACACTTTCAATGCCTTGGAAGGTTGTGAATTTTCTAGGTTTCTGAAAGAATCAGGCGCTTAAACGTAACACAAATATCAGTGCTGAAAAAACCGAAGCGTGCAGTAGATAATATTTGATTTCGCTATACCTCTAATGGCCATTATTACTGTAATTCCGTATTAATGCCAACATGTCCTTGTCATTAATACTGCTACTATGAATTTGACCCCTAAAATTGATAATTAAAAATAATTAACAAAATCGAGGTATTTAGTCAAATGTTTTGACGACTATACCCTCATATCATGCCCCCGAAGCCTGATATATGAATGGTGAACAGGTACTAGCCTACATCTCACCCCCTTTAAAAAAAGTATCTTGAAAATCAAACTTTTTGTATAAATCTTAAAATCTAAAAAATATTTTATTACGAATATTGTTAATATTCTAGAACTCCGTCTATATTTATTCGTTTAATGTATAAGTGCTTAGCAGGATCCGGCTCTTTTTTCGCAGCTGCGAAATTGTTGTTGTGAAGCCGCGCGAAAATACTTCACTGTAATTTTTCTATCGCATGATGGGTTCCCCTTTTGTAGATCGTGATTCGAGCGTACAGATTTATTTCCGGCGCTAGCAAACCGAGGACACCTGCGCTTGGTTGAAAACATAGAAAAACGTGTCTTCGGATAATATTTTTTGTTCCCCTGTAAAAGCGTTTTTTGTTAATATTTTAATGAGTCTAGTAGCTCACTATCTATCAAAGAACTCTAGACATACCTCTGTCGCATATTTTTCGGCTCATATTAAAATGTAAATGTTTTTCCCTGGTAACTTTCCTTCTTTTTTTTTGGGGGGGGGTGTTTGTTTACTTTTAAAAAGTCCACAACAGTTTTATGACACTTGCAGCCCAGTGCGAATAGAAGGAGGAATCAATGATTCACGCAAACAAATATTGGTGCCTGTTTTGGATGGCAGGCGAGCTTACTATTGTTCGAGGTAAAATCTACTTGATACAGGTGTGTAAATAAATGGAGGAGACACGCAGGTCCCCTCTTAATTGAATATGTTTTATAACTAAGAAATTTCTCATTTTCCTACGAGAGGCATGCGCACGCCCAGCAGTCCTCCCCCCTCTGCCCCTCCACCCCGCCCACCTCCCTGGTAGTATGGATTTGTGGGGCCGACTCAGGAGATCATCAATGGTGCTGAATTATTTGTGATCAAGTTCACACAATCGAGTATTTCCTAAAATATGTCCTGCGACGATACAAAGTGCTGATTGAATACAAATTAGGAACTGACTGTCTGCCCAAGTACAAAGTAGTATACATTCACGATGTCATGACGAAATAACGTTTCTGTAATTCTGTTCAAACTGGTGAGACTAATCTTCTGGGTGTGGCCGGGAAATACACTTTATCTAACTATTTTACAAGGAGTTGGGATGCCGCTCTTAGATCTCAGCAGTAATTATTGTTTCTTATTAAAAACAGAATGTCTTTATACATGTTATTGTATATTCATCTTCCAGTCAGTGTGCAGCGGAAAAAAAGACACGTTCCCTACAGATATTACTCATGAATGGTTTTCTACCTATTACTTCAAGCCGCCGCTACGAGTGGGACAACTTTTTTCTTTCAAATTTAAGTCATTATTTCAAAGTAGGGCACATATGGCGGTCTTAACAGGATGTTAAAAACAATCCATAAATTTTTTTGTAAATGAAACTGGAGCGACTTAATAGCGACTATTTTTTTCTGAAACTTTTTATGACCCCCTTTTATGGAAAAACATGTTTTTCACCCCTTAAGAACAGATGTGGGATAACTTTGAGGGCTGGGCAATTGGTCTATTAACCCACCGATGAATCAAATAATGCTTTAATCGTGAATAAATATTTTAGGTGGTTAAAAGGGAAAATTTTGTCGAACCTATATATAAATGGGACGTAAGCTTTCCGGGGTTCATTTATGTCCAAAATCGGCGGATGTTTTCATCCGTATATTTAATTCCAAAATACCGGTGGCCCGTTCCAATGAATTGTCTCATACAGACGCTTAAAACGGTATTCATTGACGGAAAAAATCGCGAATAGAAACAAACAATCAAGACGAGAAACCGTTTGACTTTTATTTACATCTGATATACGATGTTCTGCACACTTCATTAATGTGACATATGTGCATGCATACATGATAATGTTCGCGTCTGTCATTCCAGCCATTTCTTTCATGTTGACGACGAGCAATATCGAGAACGCGCACTTCACATTTACGTTAGACACGGGCAGTCCCAAAATGTCCAAACAGGCTTAGGAGAGTACTGGCCAGTCTCGTGAATGCAGCTTCCAAAAAAGCACATAGTCAAGAGTAGTACTAATGGCGTACTGGCGAGAATGGAGGAACTCAGCTTCCACGTCGCTGCGCTTACATTCATCGTGCACGACTAGCCTGTAGATGCTCTATAGGCAACAAATCCCTCTGGTAGCTCCACCTTGACGCAAAGATTAACATCTGCACGCGAAACCAGAACAAGTCATCCGTGAACTGCAAGTCACCAGAGATGTTGCGGAGAGGTCCTAGGCCACTTGTCTTCGATCGCGTGGTAGTAAGCAGAAAAGGAAGCAATGAGCTTTAACCTTTGTTCCTCCTCAGCCGTGTTTAGGCGTGCATCAACACTGCCATAGCTTTCAAGTGGTATTCCATCTTTTCAGCAAATTTAGTTGCTGAAAAGCAACCTAGCGCATGAGGGTTCTTTTTCGATTCCAGCACCCTAATTTCGGACTCTAGAACAAGAGAAAACAAATCTGACGAACGTATTCGCATAATGTTTTTGCTTGAAAAAAAAAAAAACTGCCGCTTGTAAAAAAATTTGGAAAATCCGATATTTTTTTTTAGCCGATTTTCCGTTTTCGACTTCGTCGATGCTCATCGGTATTTTTCGCTTGAAACCGGAAAGTATACGGCCTAGTAATAACTAAACACTTTCACCGTGCAGGCGTTGACGAGTTTACATGTATGGTCGGCAAACTTTAGGTAAAATTTTAAAATAATGTAAACTGTAGTGGTGAGAATTGTAACTCCTCACAAGTGCAGAAGGTTACACGCGCCCCGGACACTTCAACGCCGTTCGAGTGTGGCCAGCAGAGACTAGTGTGAACAATCAAAGGAAGTCGCTCTGGCCGGTGAATATCTCCGAACATCTGTACCTCATGCACCTGAAATAAATATGTGTGTGAGTGCATTTGAATTGTTCTTAACTACGCATCTAGATTGATCCGTAATTCAAGTTGTATATTTCGCCGCTTACCACAAATTCAGCAAAAGTAAAAAAATCTTTTTTTATATTAAGCGTATGAAAAACGAGACAGATTAATCGATTAATATATCAAGTATGTTGTGATTAATCAGGTTAAAAGTTTTATACGACGGTCAGCCCTTGTAACTTCACATGCTGCCTAAGCTTCCAAAGACATTAGGTATTTTAGACATCAGTGAAATATTCGCGTCGCAATATAGATTCATGCGAATTAATGCTCCTATTTTTTATGAAGGAAATCTACTCAGAATCCCACTTTTACCCTCAGTAAAAGGTGTTTCACTTTGAGACACCTTTCTTGATGTTATCTGAAAAAATAAATAAACAAACATATGAATTAGGTTCTATTGTTATTATTATTATTGTTATTATTATTATTATTATTGAATACAAAATTAGATTTATCCTACATATATAAGACCGAAGTTTAACACAAAAATGTTCGTTAGTCTAATCATACGAAAAAAACTAAGGCAACGTCCGCCATTACAAATAATTAAATAGCAAATCTATAACATAGAGGCCGCAGTAAAATTGATTCCACGACTGTGCTTATGATTCATTTAAAAGATGTACGTGTATCCCAATGTCATAAAGACGATCGAGCTCCGAATTGATAATGTTTTCTTTCCATATTCTTTTGATGCCTCTGAACTCTGGTCTAAGAATAGGACTCACAAGCTCGCATGTTCTACAGGGAAAATCAATGTTTACAGACTATAACGTTCGTACAGTTTTTTTGTTTTTTGTCGAAATTGTTATATTGTGATATAGGTCACTCGGATCGCAATCAGTTTTTTGCTCACAAAAGCATTTATAAAAAAAATGCCAGGTTCTATTCCGATGCAAAAAAGGAGACTTAATCATCATAGGGTTATTATTGAAGCAAAACTTTTTACAAGCGTTCCAATGTATATTTTCCAATATGAATGACAACCCTAAATGCAAATAATACACACACACGTATATACAGGGTATTCCTCGTAATTTGAGTCAAGGTTTAAGAATATTTCGGTGCATTTTAGGAAGACTAAATTAAACGGAAAAGTTTGTTCATTGCTTGGAGCAATTCAGGCTATTTTTTTATTTTGGCCAATTAAGTAATTATTCAAGATTAATTAAATAACTTCGGAAATATTCAATTTAGAGCAAATGTTATAAATGACAAAGTTGTAGCGCATCCTCAGAAACATCCAACTATGTGGGTTTTTTCTTTCTTTTTATCAAGAAACCTTGACACCATTTATTTTATGAACCCCGAAAAAAGTTCGCGAACTATGAAAAAAACATGTGACTTTGCGCATGTGCACCTTGTATTGCAGCGCTCTTAGCCGTGGCTTAAATAAACTAGGCCTGCATGCTGAATAGAGCACTGTTGACTGGGCGCTGTTCAAAAATTCGCGTATATATATATATATTATATATATATATATATATATATATATATATATATATATATATATATATATATATATATACTAATTCGGTCACTTTTTTGAAGCCCGGAAAAACGAACCATGTTAGAGGTTTCTTGGTAGAAACCACTAAAGTTGTGAGGACGCTCTACAACCTTGCTATAGGAAAGTTTACAGTTAATTGAATATTTAAAACGTTATTTAAATAATCTTTAATAATTAGTAAATTGTCAAAATAGAAGGAACAGCCTGAGCTGCTCCAAGCAATGAACAACCTTATTCGTCTCGTTTTGTCTGCCTAAAGTGCACCAAAATAGTTTTAAACCTTGGCTCAAGTTACGTGAAACACCCTGTGTGTATATAAAAGTTTTTGAACTGGCTCTTTATTCCTTACAAACTCCCGGCAGCCAAGCCCTGCACCTCTTACTATATATATATATATATATATATATATATATATATATATATATATATATATATATATATATATATATATATATATATATATATATATATATATATATATATATATATATATATACATATGTATATATAAAGACTTTCGCTGGACGACGAAATGAGTAACGGAGAGTAAACCTATTTTCAAGATTTTTCAAGACGTTTTGGGCCTCAGTAGGGCCTGAGTTAGGTCTGGCTACAAAGCATTCTTCGTCGTAGGAACTCAAGACCGCCAAGTCTGGTCACGTGTCACGTGACGTGCATACCCCATTGAAAGCGCAGTAGCAGGTGGCCTCTTATTTTGGGTGGGAGGGCAGGAGTAAGCGGCTCGCAGCTAAACTCACCACAAGGTTACAGGCGGAGGCTCCCCGCAGGAATCAACCCAAAGACGCCCCCACCCCCCCCCCCTTCAAAAAAAAAGAAAATAGAGAAGTGGTAAGGCTCGCAGCTAATCTCACCACAAGGCTAAACACAGCACAGGAACTTGACCACACTGATAAAAGCCGCCAACAAATCCCTCCCCCCCCCCCCCCAAAAAAAAAAAAAAGAAACAGAAGAAAACAAATTGGTGCGATCTATTTATAATCACTGGTACTCAACAAATGGCAAAAATAAACTAAAACTGCACGTTAGACCGAAAATGAGTTGTTTCGCTTAAAGGGGCCCTGCAAAAACGTTTTTACTGGTTTTTAATTTGTACCGAACCTGAGTGCACTGGACGTATTAACTTATTACCACTTTTTTCAAATTTCGCTTTATTTTAAAAGTTAGAGGCAAATTGAAATTACAAAAACAAGCAAGAACTAACCTCCTTCATGACGTTCTTTGTCGCTAGAGTGACAGTGAACTATAGGAGGGGTAGTGAACTCAGCGAGCGCTCACGGCTGCCGCACTCCGTGTCGACTGCTCGAGAGGGCGCCACTAAAGCATGTTCTGAATAGGCTGTATGAAGCGGACAGCCAGGGTCGTCTGTTTCGTCCTCTTGTGTGTTTCTTTTGTTTTAAGTCAATGTAGCTCGCACTGCATTTTCTGAGCGGTTAAACACTAATTCCGCATCACACTTTATTGGCCACAAACGACAGCAAACACGGGGTAAAGATCACTTCAGAACGGGAGCCACTTCGCGCTGCCATACCGCCAAACGTCAAAACCGCAAGCAAAACCTGCTCGCCGAGGGCCTTCGGAACGCTCGGGACCGGTCGGATCCTCCAGCCTGTAAACGATCGCAGCGTGGCCGCGTACATCCGGGACCTTTCTACGCTCGCCGCTTGATGGTGCCTGATCACACTACCCCCTCTAGTGTGTGCCGCCTTTTCCACCGCTTGGTGGCCGGTATGTCGACGGTTAATTTCGTGTTTCCGTACTTTATAAACTGCATTTGTTTCTTTTCTGATCTAAAATAACGAACAGTAAATTCTTTCCTAAATAATTGAAACGGTTCGCGCCTTTCATATTTTGTATTTCGGCTAAAAAGAAGCTTTTAGCGGCTCTGACCAGTAGTAATCCCAGGACCAAAGGCTTCACATATCGCACGCTTTCGGCACCGCGGGTCGCCCCTGTAGGTAGTGAAGGTTTCCGCGTCGTCCTGTTAAAATATGACGCACTGATATTTAGTTACTCTCTCCGTGCCCGCTGGCTTGCCCTAACCCCAAGAAACGTGGAAACCGCAAAAATGTAGGCGCTTAAATATGATTGCAGGACCCCTTTAAAGGTCAGAGCAGCCGGGCGGCCATCGCCCCATCGACTAAGAGCGCACGGCGACCGTTGTACGAAATACTCTGAGGGCTGTAAGGTTGTGAATTATTAAAATAATAGAAGTGAGTGCGAAACAAGGCGAAAATAAAGCTTAAACCGTTACAGCTGCAAAAGTTTCATATATTCGTCTAAGCAGCGCCAATGTAGGCCACTTTTTTTTACCCCCAATTGACTAAAAAAAATATACCAAGAGACCAGAAGAATTAGACTGTCGAGCTGTCGAGAGTGCCTCGTTTTCTTTGTGCGGGTTGTTACGATCAGAGTTTGCCGCGGCATAGACGACTGTATTCTGCACTGATCTCGTCTAGTAACGTGAAAAATAACGTGAAAAGTGATCAATTACTTTCTATTACTTTTCAATTACTTCTGTAATGCGAAACTGATTGCTGGAATCAGACACATTTTTCAATAAAGTAATTATAATTACAAAAGGGTTACCATTTCCAGTACCACGTTGAAGACTGGACGTGCAATTCAAAACTATTTTTTAACTGCAAAGTGAAAACAAGGAATTTCTATTGTGGATAAAATTGCAAGCTAACGTTAGACGTCAAGTTAGACGGAAGCCTATATTTCATTCCTGATAGTGTCGGGTTAGTTGCTTCGTTATATTATATGCGTGTTTTACGACAAAGTAAATTCGTACTGATTACTTTTCCAATCTTAACAAAAATGTTAGCCTCTGCTTGTACCCTGATTTATAAAAGCGAGCTAAATCGTCAATACGCTAACCGCGAGATTTTTTTTTTTTGTTGCGAAACCTAAATAATATGAAAATGAATATTTTTTTTTCGTTTATTCGTGCCTTCATATGTTTACTTTCTGTGCTCATTAACCCCTGATGCCTTGGCAATAATTCACAAACAGCGAGACTACACATTTGTCAGAAACAACCTAAATGCTAAAATATTTGAGTTAAAAATGGCAGTATATGCAGCACCAAGGTTGTTATACCAGCTGTAAGTTATCTCGCCTCTCAAGCTGTGAGTTTGTTGTAGTGACCATTATTTATTAGAAAGAATCATAATAAGGTGACGAAGTATGTTGTTAAACAGGCAAATATACCTGTCTGCGAAAATAGCACACTATTTACATTTTCATATTTCACTAGACTTATCATTTCGTCATTTACTTTAACATCGATGAATATATATCATATTGACACAATGTGTGCCATGTATAAATGTTTTACGCAAAAAAGTAGCTCCCGCTATATCTACGAGTAGCTTGAGCTCAATCGGCTAAACTATGTAGGAAGTGGCAAACGATATTAACTTATGACGCATGAACTTAGTGCGTGTCGAACTGAGGAAGTCGGCAAACGTCTAATATACATGAAGAGTTGGTAAACAATCAGAAACTGTCCGAAATCATTAAAATTACAACTCGCTTGTGTAAAGTTGTTTCGGAGACAAACGATTATTCCAATATACACCAACTCATGTTTACAAACAAACCGGAGCGCCCCTAGCGGACGCCACCGGCGCCGCGCATGCGCGGTGGACGGTGGGCAAAGCCCGCCGTCGCCCATAAACAAACCATTGAATTGCGATGTTATCGGCGTCGGTGGGAGTCCCCGTGCTCTTTTTCGCGTTGGTATTGCTGATTCTACGTCCTCCTAACAATCTCTGACTACTTGAGCGGCTTCAGCAAAATTAATGAGGCAAAACTTTGCGTGAATAATGTGACGAGCGGCGATTCATTTCACGTGGACGCCGCAGAATGGGCGCTACAGCCTGACTCCCACGATGAGATTCTGCTCGCTATTTTCAGTCGCGACGTCGCTCGGGCTACAAAAGCGTGGACCGTAGCTGAAATGGTGGACGTCGATACTGAAAACTGCAAGTAGAATCGGGCATTACAAGTCGCTGATGCCACTAGTAACAATGAACAACAACACCTTGTTTGTTTGGTTTACGGGCCGCTGTCGTTTGAACGAGCTGACGACAAAAAAGCAGACAAGTTTGAAAGAGCAGACAACAGTTCGAACGCATGCGCGATGAAGTGCGGGCACGAAGCACCGCGTCCCGCGTCAACAAACCATTGGAATGTCACGTTGTCGGCGTCTGTGTGAGTCTGCATACTCTTTTCCGCGTTGTAATTGTCGATTCTACGTCCTCATAGCAATGTCCTACCACTTTAATCGCCTCAGCGAATTTATCAAGGCTCGTTACGCCGCTAAACTTTGTGTAAATAATTTGACGTGCGGCTATTCATTCGCATGAACGCCGCAGAATGGACGCTAAAACCATAATGAGATTCTTCTAGCTATTTTCGGTCGCGACGTCGCTTGTGTTGCTAAAGCGTAGAAGGTAGCGGCGATGATCGACGTAGATACTGAAAATCGGAAGCGGGAACTGACCAAGCGTAACGAGTCGGTGATGTCCACTGGTACCAATGATCAACACCTTCTACCTACTGTTTGCACCGAGCCTACTTAAGCTTTTAGAGGCCTGCAATTACTTCTTATTGCAATCACCGGGTCAAAGTTTGGTCTACGGGCCGCTTTTGTTTGAACGAGCAGACGACAAAAAGCAGACAAGTCTGAAAGAGCAGACGAAAGTTCGAACGATCAGGCGGCCGTGTGAATTTGAAGACGCACTGAACCCGTGGGTGGTCCGGACAACTTGGCGGTTTTCTCTCGTTCATGTTGAAACAAAACAAATACATCTGGCGACCACAAAGTGTTGCCCGCACAAGCAATCGTAGTTCGACGGCGTCTGGTTTGCCCTTTTCACGGCTACTATCCACGTTCCCGGACGAATGGAGGTGACAGAAACACATAAAAACTGACCTTCAAACCTTTCCAGACTCTCTTGGTACAGCCCCCGTCGCAGCATTTTGACGAGAAGGCAGGTTTTTGTCTGGTTTCTTTCAAAAGACACAGGAATGCATGTCTTGCACGGCGACTTCTGCCCACCGCCCCAGACCGGAAGTGCGCCCGACGCGCCACCACCGCGGCGTGACGTAGGAGAGTTGAGTTCGTGTATATAAAGCACAGTATTGAGTGGGTACTATAAAATTGATAGGTTCTTAGGATCAAAAGAAAGAACAATGACTATCACACTAGAGGGGTGTTATTTATTTCGTGACGCTTGTAAAACTGAAAGATATAAATCAGAGCCAGGCCTACCTAAAATATAAATACCATATTAATTCTACAAGGTATTCTCGTGACGTATGACGTGTTCTTCATTAATAAAAGCATTTATTACATATTTTGAACTTTTATACTCTAAAACAGGCGTGTCAAACACGCGGCCTGCCGGCCGAATGGGGCCCGCGACTCGCTGGGACGCAATCCGCCAGCAACAAGCTACGAGTCCCGGTTCCCATGTCTCAGGCGCTAGAAATGACTTGCGCCATACCCATAGTGATCTCATCTCGCCGATACATTTTCGCTCGAAAAGTAGCTCTGATCTTTTAACGTCCTCACATAGTTCATACTTACCTTTGATCATTTGCCCTTTGTTTCGCTTCATTTTTTGCTTCCCATGAAGCTTTATGTAATGTACATATACAATTCCGCTTCTACGCTGCAAGGGCGAGCTGTTCGCTGAAGAATGCATCTCAGCTTAGCAGGAGCAACTGCCAAAGATAAAGCTACGAGCTCGGGAGTCTCGCTTTCAAAAAAATATCACCATTAAAATAAAGTATTTGTTCAGAGTGTTGTAATACAAAACGTCAGGAAAGCAAGAACTGTCAAATTAAATGATTGTTTTTCCAGAGACATGTTGAGCTTGGTTAATTCCTGAGTGAATGGAGCAACGGGAACGACAGTTTACTTGCACTCTTCTTCTATTAAAAGTGCCAGCTCGTTGGCGGGGCGGTGTCATTTTAATTATTGTCAAATCAAATCTAAAGCTGTAACTGGCAACATTGGGAGTTTACAAAAAACATGCTGCTCGAGGTCTCTTCTCTTTAAAACCTTTAACCCCCCCCCCCCCGGGCCGGACGTCGGCTCTCGACCTTTTCGATGTGTGCTATCTGGCCACCACACTGAAATTAGTTTGAGACCACTGCTCTAAAACCTTCTAAATAGTGAACTCATTACTCATATAAATAAAACCCGCCGGTGTTCGACCCGGACAAGTTTTGTAAGAATATCAGGCTAACCTTATCAAATAAAAATTACAGAAAACTGTCGATACACTTGATTGGCGTAAAAATAAAATAACATAAGTATAGTTACTCGATTGGATACCACCTTTCATTCGTTTTTTATCCAGTTGTGGAGTTGTTGCTGGATACCTTTTGCCCCAGATGTATGACTAACGAGATTTTTCATCAAAATAGTAAACACTCAACGAACATATCGGGGTCTCGCACCTGTTTCCACGCAGTTTTTTTATAGGGGAATGGCGCTTTGTCACTGAGGCAGCAGATGCCCCCTACCCTATTAAGTAGCGTGTAAGCCCCTCAGTGCACATTCACTCATAGCTAGGACCTAGAGGCAGTAACACCCCTCGACTCTAAATAGCCTAACTGAAAGAAAGATACATTACCGAGACAATGTCAAATATTCTACTTGCCTTAACAGTAGTATCGTTTTTTGTCTTCTTTGCCAGTAGCTCTCCCCATATCGATCTGAATCCGGCGCTTGGCAAGTACCAGAACTTGGATGAGGTAAGCGTATAGACGGCAGGCTGCTTCACATCTATGACAAGTGCTTCATCTCACAAAATAATTTGCTGAAAACATAAAGGTAATGTAGACTTAATCTACTCATTTATCCGGTTTACCACTTTTAATATTATAAATAATTGAGGCGCAAATATTGCGCTTTCTTGGAACCGCGAGTAATGTTTTGCCTCTGGGTATTTTCACTTATCGGGTTACGTTCGCTGCAGAGCGTTCTTTGTCTGAAAGAGTATAGTAAAACGTGATGCCTGCAGTTTTGTTTATGGTACACGAATAGTAAAATTTACTTTGATTAACAACGTCAACCAAATATGTACATAAATGCAAACGCGACATTTCTTTTTTTTTTTTTTTTGGGGGGGGGGGGGGTTGTGGAGGAAAGTGGTATCTGCTTGCTGAAAGTATGGAAAGCTGAAATGACTTCAGCCAAATATAAGAAGCCAATAAAGCATGCTAAGGAACAAATTGTTTCTCGTGCCAAAGCAAAAAAAAAACGGTGTTATAATGTTATAAAGGCATGTTTTTTTTAGAAAAAACATACAAGCTAGATTAGACGTTTAGCATTGCTTCTTAGCTCTAGATTTGCTCTGCCTTGTCGAACGCCTTAATATGCAGACGGTCTTATTGTGTCTTTTTTTTCTTTTATAAGTAAATGTTTAAGTAAAAATATAATATATTTCTTATTTAAAATTAGATGGCTAAACAAAATATCCTTCGAATATTTATAATATGAAACAACATACACAGACTGTTTTTGTTTTTTGTACATCACAGTTTTAAAAATTGTAAAACCACTATATGCACGTTTTAATTTTTCTGCCATTAAATCGCCCTAGGAAGAACTATTTTCATGTCAATTATACGCTCCGACAGTTGGTAAACTAACAACGAATCCATGCATGAAAATTAAATTATCGAAAATTATTTAAGCCAACTTTTCACTCGATTGTATATACGCACGAATTACCTCACATACAATGAACAGTATGTCACTGAGTAATGAACAACATAGCGCGGCTCAGCGTTTATCAGATTTTAATTTAGTTAAAGATTAACAATATGAAACTCAACATTTTTTTCGTCAAATCAGTGCTTCCGCTCCGCGAAGCCTGGATCACATTGTACAGAAACTATCCTTGGGACCCAGTATTTGGCGGTGATGCAACATGCATCAGAGAATCTGGGACGGGTCCAGGAGTTGACGGCGTCTACCCCATTCTTTCGAAGTTTGGCAACGTCTCAGTGTAAGTAATATCGGCATGCAAGGGTCCTCTTGTTTACTTGTTTAGATATGAAATTGTTCTTGCTAATAACAAGCTCCGTGATCTAGACTGAACTTGGGACACAAAGGCTATTTGAATACAAAGCGAAAGCTACCGGCCAAGAATATTTTTTTCTTAGTTTGTAGCTCGTAATCTACCCTTTTAGAGGAGACAAGTGCCACGAAAACTTACTAAGTGTAATTGTAGGAACAAGTAAATATATTGTTGGATAGGAGACGACGAGGTGCCGAGAGAGGAGCGTCAAGCGCGCGCACTTGGCTCGGTTTGGTGACTACTCAATGTATGGCAGCAAATCATCTAAGCCATTAAATCACCCTTATCACCCTCACAATATTGAGATATGTAGCAGGACGGTACTTCATTATACCTAAATGTACAATAAAAAGACTCAATAAAGCAAAGTAATTCTTCCAAAATGTTACGGCAGCGTAACAAAACGAATATTGTAGACATATTATTTAATACGTCAGGGTTCCTTCTTGGTAGGTATTCCTAACCTACGAGCTTTGAAAAGAAGAAGTATGTTCCTAAACTAGGTTGGAACGGTTTTCAGAAAGTAGCATTGCTAATATGGAAGCTTCAGTATGTTTCAAATAAGTAATGATTTGCTGTATTTTTATTGCGTTTTTAATATTTTGAAATAACAAGCCATATAAGTTTGAATATGCATTGCTTGATTTTATTCGAAGGAGTGCAAAATTTAATATTTACAACAAAAAAAGTATTACAACCAATGAAGGCAATAAAATGCAATTGAAATCAACTGTTGTTTATTCGTGGGAAGTATCACAAGTTAATAAACAAATAACGTGGAGTACGTCGTCTCATTTCGATGACGAATTACAAGCTGCCCCTGTAGGCGCAGTGAGTCAAGCTTTCCCGCTTCGACCTACCTGCTATTGAATTCGCCACATGCGCGCATTAAATCTAATGTCATACTCTTAAACAAAATGGAGAAGATGGAGGAGGGCGTAAACTAAAGATGCCAACGTTGTAACGTCCAGAAAAAAAGACGTATTTTAAGATGCTCTTTTTATTATCACTAAATTGATGCCCTAACTTTTAATGTACAGTCAAAATTACTTCGTTTATATTTTATTATGAAGTGAGAAAGCTGTGTGGAGTCAATTCGTAGGAATATAGAAAAAAACTTGTCAGTTTAGAACCATAAATATATAAGGAGCAAAGCCCTGAACAACGAGTCCCTTGAAAAGTTCAGAAGATTCGTAAAGGTTTACATTTATTTTAGTAGAAGTACGGACAATCATAGATCAGATATAACCTGTGAATGTAATGAAACAAGCGAGACGAGCGTAATTTCAAGTAATTGATAGATAGGTAGGTATTTTTTTTAATTGCCTGCCTACAGCAGAGTGGTCTTGGCAGCAGTGCGCTGCCCTGTGAAATACAAGTACAAAAATAAAAGCAGAAGAAACTAAACGATTAACTTACACCAGAATGTATACGTGAATAAACAAAGTAACGCGAGTTTTTTGCAGATGTGTAATCTGGATAATGGCCCACACATCGGTATAAAATGTGTCTCGGCACTTGGAAGTCCTTCCCGATAATACACTGCGCAGTCCACTCCGCGCAGTCAACTGAGCCACGCACAATTTGGCGCAAAAAATGCACATTTCTTTCAATTCTAAGATTGTACAGAAACAAGAGACCGCCGTCCACCACGAGTTATATTTATTCGTAAAAACCACGGCGGCCAAAGTGTTTTTCACAAACAAATATAATAGACTTGCATTGAATATTTCCAATCGAATGTTTGTGCAACACCGCTGCAGATTTCTATTGCACCGACGATAATTTGAGGCACTATCTAACAGGCGCACAATACAAGCTTCAAAGCTATTCAGTATTACTCACTTTTCTCGTAAGCCGCGAAATGACGCCCAGGTTTCGCAGCCCCTGGTTTACAATGCGCGAAACGTGTAGACGAAAATCTAATCGAGGATACGTATAACCACAAAGATAACGCACATGAAGTGCTCTCCGCATTTTCCCATTCAATAAGAAATAGTCAAAAATAATGGTTTCTTTCTTCTCAGTTAAAGACATTACTAGCGTTTTTTGTGTTTTTTTAGTTTCAGTTGGAGCCTATTCATCAAACACGATAAACCGATCTCACTAAGCGTTTGGCGCATGCGTGACACCGCCATAACTTTGTGTTCACGGGAGGCAGACGGCCGTGCATGAGAGGGCTCGTGCTGTCTCGTGTCCCACACTTGCAGAGCTCCAGCAAGGTTGTTGCACGTGCAGAAAGACTAAAGTTACCTGGATGCATTGTGGCAGCGGTGGCGTAGTCAAACTGGCTGGCGAGATCGGTCTATTGTTAAATGGAGCTGATGTCCTTTTGTATCAATTAGCAGTCATTCGTATGTCTGCCGTTGCAGAAACATCTTAGATCATCGGCGAACATGTGCATTTTTGAATTCATAATACAGGAGTGTAAATCATTTACAAATACCAAAAACTAGAGTGGTCCTTGGTTAGAACCTTGTGGCACACCAGTAAAGAAATCAATGACTTGGACACACACTTCGAAAATCTAACCTGATTTTGGCGGCCACAGAGAAAACTCTCAAACCATGCTCCATACAATTGTCATAACCCATATTCTTTCACTTTCAACAAAAGTATTTGGTTGTACACATTATCAAAAACCTTTCTCATGTAAAAGTAAATTATGGCCCCTAAGTACGGTTGCATACAACAGGTCCACTGTGACCAAGAAAAGCAGTTAAATTTGCTTCGATTTGTCTTTTGCAAAGCCCGTGTCGTAGATGCAATTTTTTTTAATACGAATAGAAGACACGGTGAAAGTCATTAGCATTGAAGGGATTCCCAGACATAAGGGCCGGTATTACGACTAGCATTTTTCAAGGGTGATGATTGGCATATTGGAACGATTGTCACTGGGGGCCGCATTCATGCCTCTTGGATGCATTATTGCTGTACGTCACGGTTTGTTTACAAATATTGCTACTCAAAATAAATCGTCTGTAATCTTTAAAAGAAAGAATTCCATACGTTAAGAAAGGTGTTCGTTTTTGTTTTGTTTTTATAGGGAGGGCACAGCGACTTTTGAAGCTACAAAAGGATACACATATGCTGGCCATAACATTTTGAAACTTATTCCTGATGGGGGTAAGTGAGCTGAATAGAGGAAGAATTTTGAGCGTAAAATAGTGTAATTATATATATATATTTATTTATTTATTTCAAATACCCTCAAGGTAAGTACATTGAAGAGGGAGAGAGCTGTAAAATATTAACTATAAAGTGCACATATTAGTAATAGCATCTTTAAACATAACAATATCAGTGGTGTGAGCAATCGAGGCGGGAAGGTGGTTCCGTCTATAGATGTTTGTGGCATAAAAGAATATTGAAATAATGAAGTCTTAAAATTTGGAATACCAACCTTATGGCTATGATCAATACGAGCAGATATGTAGAATGGTGGAGTAATTAGTTTATGACGAAGGGTAACATTTTGATGAAATATTTTATGAAAAAGACAAAAACGAGAGATTTTTCGGCGGTGAGTCAGTAACGGCAGAACTAATGTATTCACCAATCAGTATTTTAGTATTCACCAATCAAGCAGCTAATGAGCGAGAAAATGGGTGTTAACTCTAGAGATTAATACTTTAATATAATTTTAAGCACAACTTTGATCATATTTATTTCAAGTAATTTAAGATGTTCGATTGTGTGATGGGGTTTATAGCAATAAGGTTTTAATACTGCACAATGTATTTATTTTGAATTTAAGCTACAGACTTCTACGGAGTAGAGTGATTTCTGGGGCGGCTTGCTACAACCGCCTCTCGGCTGAGACTGAGTGAAAAAAACTCGCCAAAACTTGGGGCACGTGAGCCCCTTGAGACGCAGTTTGAGTCCCACTGAGCTCGTGCGCTTTCGTTGTCAATGCTTTCTTTCACCCAGTATCTGCTGAGACCCTGCTTCTAGCAAGCCGCCCCTTGTTAATATGGACACCTCTGTTTCCCCTTAAAATCGTCCATAATAGGAGTTGAATATAATGCTTTCACAGAAGTATCTCTGGTTGGTGAATCAATTATTAGAATAATTGCTCTTTTGAGTCTAAAAGACGTAAAGAAGAAGAAACGGTCATCTGTGAACTCAAGAAGAACGGGTGTACGAGTCGCTTTATGCACCACATTGCCCGCCGTCAAAACCGAGCTCGACGACATCTGCAGTAGTCTGGTGGTATGCATTACTGGCCCACCACACGTATCAGCGTCCCCTAGATTAAAGGAACCAGTGAAGCCCGTGGAACGTGTGCTAGCAAAGGAAGGTATTCGGATGGTCCACACTCCAGTTTCAACTATTGGCACTTCCTACCACGGCCAAAAATCAACCACCGAGAGAGAGAGCGCGAGGTGTAGTTTACAAGATTCCCTGTGGGGAGTGCCCGGCCAGATACATCGGCGAAACGAAGAACTGTCTCAAGAGGATCCGACACCGCAAAAATGACGTGCGAAAATTCGAACACAAATGCAGCGCGGTTGCTGGACACTGTGACAAAAATTACCTTAGAATTCACTTTACCAATACGCTTTTCCTTGACGCTGAAAGCAATCCCCGCCGAAGGCTGTTTCGGAAACCCTGGGACATTAAAACTCTGCCAGAAACCAACAAAAGGTCTCTTGGAGGCATTGCCATTTCTATATATCAACATGCTCTGACACGTGAGATAACAAAGTCCATGAAAATGAAGAAAAACAGCGCGCCTACGCCATCATAGAAGAAAAAGAAATATTGCTCCTTCCCACCACAGTCAACCCTGAAGAAGAGTCTAAACCGGCCTCAACAGGTTGGGTAACGCAATTTTTGGCTTGTCTAGTTGCGCTTTCTTTTAATAATATGAATTGTCCCTAAAAACAAGACTAAAATGCATGTATCTTCCCAGTTTGTCCCCGAAAATGTTGTCCATATACCGAAGTATTTATATTAACGAGGTTTATATTAACCAGACATGACTGTATCTATTTCGCAAGAAAAAAAACTGACAGCCATTTTGTTCTTTTTTTAAATTGAACTCATGATTATTATCTTTTGTACAGGAACCGACTCTATCAAGATTTACGTTGCTTACGCTGATTGTGAAAAATGTGCAATTCTGCGGAAAACTTACGCGACAGGTACACTTCTGATTTTATACGCTTTATATGTTTTTCCAAATTTAGGCCATCATTTCAAATAAGTTATGATAGCCTGGAGCGATTCGTATTTTTCTAGTCGCTATTTTTTTAATCTGAAGCTTGTGCAAGGTCATATTTATAGAATTTCAAAAATAGGATTTGTAGGTTTTAAAAACCGATAAAAACAGGGTGGTTGAGAAAATATAGAACTCTTTTCGGGAATAAACTGCCAGCCATTGTGGACGTCAGGCATTGTAAAAGACAAACTAATTACTTCAATACTTATCCAGAATTTACTGATTGACTTTTAAATGATCGAAAATAAACATATGGTTTCATTGCGATTTATCGCTAAGCACCATTAAAACCGATAAACCAACTAAATTTAGAAAGATATAAGGGAGTGGCATCATTTCAACGTTCCGAAGTGACGTTGAATTGGGGCGCGTTTTAAGTTTTCTTACTGGAGCGCATCCTTGCGGCAGCTGTCCTCCTCTCGGATGGCCTAGGCGCGAAGCCGCCGACTTGCCTCCCTCGGACGAAGGAGAGAATAGAACACGACGGTTGTGCGTCTGGGCCACTGGGGAGCAGCACCACTGTCGCGAAGATGCGCTCCAATAGATAACCGAAACCAACAAACGCTTCTAACTAAGAGTTTTTTTTTTTCAACTTTGTCAAATATTGCTTATGCTTTATATATTTCAGAATTTAGTTAATTGAATAGTTTTTGGCGATACTTAGTGAATTCCTCATTGAAGCCATTTGTTTGTTTTCACTAAATAAAAAAGTTCATTATTAATTTTTAGTGCGTGATTTAATTAATCTGGATGATTTTTTTTTTCGGGGGGGGGGGATTATTGACTTCTGCCGCAGTTTCCAGTTTAACCCCGGAAATATTTTCTTTATCTGTCAACCGTATTCTTGAAATTAATTAGATCCTCAGATAAAACTAACGGCATGCCGATTATATTTGCTTACGAATGAAAACGTAAACTTTTCTCTTTTATTGATCCATTCAATGTGGTAATTGTTATTGTTATTGTTTTTAGGGGCCTTGCGGGCGGAGGGGGGGTAGCGGCGTTTGAATGGAGTGCATATTTTTGTGTTAGTGACCTTTGGTTTTTCTAACCAAAAGCAAAGTTACGCATGAACGAACTGAAGGGTGGTTAAGCTCATTTCACTTGGGTTTGTTTTTGCCTAACAGCAAGTATCTTTTCCGAATTCTTACGATCAAATCAACGGGGCCCTCGTTTTCATTTTTCACCACCACAGATGACGCGTGCGCTCTTCTTATTCCCGAGAGCCAACTGGGAAAAAATGCTACATGCTGCGATTTCATCTTTGATCTCCTCTGCGGTTCTACACCCAAGTACTATATGTGGAACGACAACTGCCGGGCATAAACAGGCATACTCATATTTTCAAATCTTTGATTACACAGAAAATCGAATGACTTGACTTAGAGACCTGTACGACATGCAATTTGTGCACCGCCTTTAAGCCGTAAGACAAAATGTTCACCTCACTCCTTGCGGTTAGCTTGTGACAATGGCAACTCGAATTACATTGAAACAGTCATACTTGTTCGGGAGCAAATGAGGTAGCTTTTTGATTTGTCCACAGTTACCTCATGGCAAAAATGGATAATGCCCGCAATTATTGTTTAATTATATTTGACGTTCAAAACAAGGAAACTCGAAATGTGTGTAACATTACCCAAGAAATAAAGGAGATATCTCTCTCATCACGGATGCATCAATTATTTAGATCGCTTGTGCATCACAACGTTAGAAGATATGTTAGTGGATATATGTATTGTAATGTTTCGTGAGAAATTTGGCAAATCACCTCCTCGACGACATACCATAAAGTGCATGCTACATCACGCAGTGGTACAATCGCGAAATGTTGAGTCCACGAAATATTTCCCCATCTGACACTTTGCTAAATTCCTTAATATCGAGTTCGCATTTATAAAGTCGTTTACAATTAATTTCAGCCAAATTCTATTGTAGGATTTAACTACATTACTAAAGTATAGAAACATGTCTCTCACAAATATGAAGTTGCCACATTTCTAATCACAATTATCCCAAATAACACCTCGCACTTGAAACGTATACAGGAAGGAACTTCGACGACCAGGCGCCGTTTGCAAGAAGGCGACATCTTCAAGTATTCCAAAACAACATCGCCATTATTCAACAAATAAAGTGGAATAAATAAACATCCACCTTCGGATGGTAAAAAAAGAGGGGGGGGGGAGTTTTTAAGAAATTGGACAAAGATGAAAGACGTTTACAATCCCCTGTAACGCCGAATTAGAGCGCAGCTCTTGAGAAAGAGGAGGGGAAGGTATGGAAAGGAGGCTATGCCCCTCCTCCTCTCCAGCTCACCCCCCATTTAGGGGGAATTTTTTCGCTAAATTTGGCGGGGATCTTTTACGCTAAGTTTAGCGGGGAATTTTTTCGCTAAATTTGGCGGGGAAAATTAGCGGGGAAATTTTTCCAATAAATTTAGTAGGGAATTTTTTAGCTAAATTTACACATAATGCACCGCGCGGTTACGCCGACGCCTACTGCGACGGTGACGGCGACGCCGCTCAAGCCGGAAACGGGCGCCTGAGAGCTGCGCTTTTGAATTTGTAAAATGATTTGCTGCCCACAATTACCGACTTCGCAAAAAACGCAAGGTGTGGAAATTTCCGAACGTCTTACTGTCGCTCAACAGCCAATGAAAGCTAGGATGACAAGGCCGATGCACGAATGACTAGGCGAGAGCGACACCTAATAAATGTCACGCCCTGTGCTTTTCAATGTGTCAGTGTATATGGTCGCTATACTTCTTTTCAGCTTGGGCCCAGGCGCTGCCGACGCTGCGAGCTAATGGGACCAATCAAGCGGCGTTAAATGCGCAAGTCACTGTGCCTCTTCTGTGTATGATTGGTTCAGCGATAATAGAACAGGTACAGAAACATGACGAACACAATGATGGTGCGCTTTTAAAGCTGTCTGATAGGGTCTGTCAGCTCATGGCGTCGGGTCCGTCTTGACTTGGAGGGATTGTCCGGCAGAATGTCT
>JAZHYW010009960.1:0-60820 GCA_037355805.1 Ixodes ricinus | reverse complement strand
GCTGTCTTTCAGATAGGGGTTTTACCTTGGAGAAATTAAGAGGCGTAACTCCTTTTCGAGCAAATATTACGACCAAAAAACTTGCCAGTCACAACGGCACAAGGCGACAGAGACAACCGGGTCGAGCGGCGGGGCGCGTTTGGCGCACGTATTGATAGATGGCGCTACCTCCTTGTTCCGGTTTACTTTCTAAAAAAAATATGGACTGCCCGCGACGACCATGGTATGTTCAAATGAACCTAATATTGTTGTAGTGTACCCTTGGTTTAAAAATAAATGCGGACAATGATAGCAAAACTTGAAGTAATAAAACTAAAAGAAAACGCGGTTGCATAACGACGGCGCTCTTGCTGCCGATAGATTTCGTCTGTATGTCGTCTGCTTTCTTTCGCTGGTCGGCTACAACTTCCGACTATGCTCCCAACGCCATTTCTCAATACGTGCGCCAAACGTGCTCCGCCACTCGACTCATTTGTCTGCGTTCGCCGTCCGCCGTTGACCCTAGCAAGTGTTCTGGCCCGATTTTATAGTGAACTGTTGCCGCGCCTTGTAATAGTACAGGGTAAAACCACCTGTGAAATACACCTCTCACGAAAAGTTTAGATTGCTACGTGCAGGCGCTGATTTCTGCGGCAGATTTTATATGGAGCATCAGAATTTCAGGCATCCTCTCAAGTTCAAAACAGACGAAAAACACGCACGTCGCAAGTCCCACAAAAAACAGAAAAGTCAAGTACTTGGTGCATGGCGTTTGCGCGTTTTTCAAGTTCTGCTACCAATTCGTGTTCGTAAGACGAGCAATGTCTTCAGTCAGGAGACGGGGTGACGACTTTGCCACGTCTTCGTAAGAATCAACTTGGTGATCGGGCGTGTCGTACGGAATAAATTCTTAATGTTTGATCAATAAAAGACTTACCTTTCGAAGCTAGACATATTCGTCGGTACCGCGAATGGCAGTCCTGAAGTAGAAGTCCCACCCCGTCGTCCGCCGCCATCACTTAGTACGCTTCGTTCAGCCGTCAGCCCACGACTCCGCGATTTCAGATAAGATCGACCAAAAAGTGGCTGGTCGACATTTTTAAATCAACTGATGTTTTATATGACATTGTCTAATGTCTGGTATAAACGAATCACACTCAGTTTTGTCAGAAAAAAATTTGGGGACAGGACAAATCGTAAAGCATGAAGAGGTGGACAGTTGCATTAACGCGCACTGATGGAGAGGCACGTTTGAAAGTGAATAACTAAAAGAATAATGTCAGAAGCATTTTATTACTTTTTAAGAACAAACTATGGGTACAGATTGCTTGCATTATAAAGTCATAATATTTATGTAGATTTTATTTAATTTTCTAAAAATTGCCAAACATGCCTGCTCGAACGACAAATGGCAAAATTTGTGAGGCCTGTATCTCATGAAAGAATTTACTCATTATCATATAATTTGCAGGCAGTATTTTAATTATATATGTCTATTATCTAAAAAATAAATAAGGCATTTGAGTGATACGATAGTCGGGATATAGCTAGGCAAACATGGAAAAAAAATCAAACAACGAAACATTCCGATGCAAATAAACAAAAAACGCCACCTTCGATTTTTTTTTAAATTTGGGTACCCTGTCAAAGTTTATTTCGGCATTCATTTCCATTAAAAACATGTTGCACCATTTTATTGAGAAAGAGGACAAAGCTCCCCAAAAGTAGGGTCCTTTTTCAAAGCCTACACAGTAGCAGTGCCCTATACGAGAAGTGACTCTGAGTTCCAGTTTCAGGAAACTAACACACATCTTTCATATATTTTTATTCATATGAGGTCACTGACAACTAGAGCAATCGGTCACACACTAAAAGTGAGGAGAAACTATATACAGCGTTTTACACACAGCGTGCAATGAGGTATCATATTACAGACTAGTGATTCGAGAAAAGATGATGCAGTGTGAAGTTTTACTTTCCGGTATAATTTATATCTAAAAAAAACAGAAACAACTTTACTTCCACACACAACAATAAAGATAGAATACTAAAATTGTTTAGGTTAGTTATGTATTTACGGGGACAAACCATTTCAGGTGACGTGTGCCACCGCGCCGGACTGTAAGAGCTTCGATACTCTCGGTGTACGAATGTATCGCGGCAAGCCAAGATATTTTTATCCTGCGCGAGGTTAACGTTTCGTGATTCTCATATGGTGATCAGATAAAGATTCATTAAGCTATCACTGAGTAAAGCAGTAGGTTAAATACCCCGCGAAGAAAACTGTGATAAATAAGATAACCCGGCATTCGAAATGAGAAGTGCTTGGGGCATCAAATTCGGCACTTTACACTAATGCTTTCCTCGATGTACCCATTTATAAAAGTTTCTTCTAACCAGATCCGACTGTCCGTTCTACATATATGTAACCGGTTCCTTCTGTTGATGACTTGCACAGCCGCCACGCGTACCAAGAATGAATACCAGGAAAGTCGCGCACCGTCAGCCATTCTTCTTTTCTTTTTTTCTTTTTTTGTTGACGATACTGAACAAGTTTATTTTCGTTCAGATACACAAGATGTACCCAGTTTGTCAAATAGAACGCTCACCATTGTCCTGGCCGTCTGAATTACGTTAATTGAACGTTTTCTCAGGTTGTTCAGCGTAGCCGATGCTTCACGAGTCCGCCAACTCCGTCGCATTTATTTTCCCTTGTCCAGATGCAAAAAATAAGCACTGGGCTTGGTTGCAGTCATTCTGTGCAAACTGGTGAAGCTGGTAGATTCTTAAAATGACTGGCGGCCCCGTCACTTACGTACGTCACGTGCGAGTATACCGCAACGTTGTTTTCAACCCACTTTCACTTTTTCTAGAGCCAAGCACGTGAGAGCGACGTCGTCGCGCAGGTCCTCACTGATGATTAGCAACGCTGTTTGTAAGATTTTCTTGTTGTCACTACACATGTAATATCGTAACTTTTTTCTTCAGTGGTATGCTTTAACTCTTGTCAGGAAGCACGCTGGTCTAGTTTTCAGCAAAGTCAAAATGAAAGATAATGCTTTCGCGTTGCATGCAGCTGCTTTCGATCGTAGATCGCTTTATCTTGCGTTTGCCTGATATGGTTATGGATATGAAGTTCTTCGAGTGTAAGAGACTGGCCTTTTGGGCAGTGATCATAATCTCCTAAAAAACACAGACTTGTCATTGGGTCGCACAGAAATGCCGAGTTTATTTGACCAGTGTTGAATGTTGAGCCTGTAACGTTCTCTACAGCGGCAATACAAAGGTAATAATTGGCTTAGCGCACACAAATGCACACTTCCTGGTGTGGAATACATTTGACCCATCTGGGGCACAAGGAATAAAGTTTCGTTAGCCCAACGCCGGAATCAGGATGCTTGTCTTTGCGAAAGCCTGTGATTGAGAGTGTCAGGAAGCGCTTTGGCACGAACGTTTTCTCCCCGTCGAGCATGACACAGATCACGTCCTTCTGGTTGGGACCTTGGCGCGAACATTGTAGCTCGTCTTTCGTGAAGTACTCTAGGGCAGCAGACAGCTTCTCAGGGCTCACCTTGCACCTCGTGTGAGGATTCGGCTCATACCACACGCCATGCTCTTTCTTACCTAAAAGTAAACACTGACGCCATGTTAACTTTCCCTAGGTTAACATGGTGACAGTGTTTACGCTCTATGTATTTAGGTGGGGCTCGAGTATTTGGGGGTTCTGCTTTCTGTCGGTGTGCCTCTTTGTGCCTGATATCGCCCGCGAAGCCAGCGAGTGGGATGGCGACAGGCACGGCTGCTCGGTAAACAGGCATCGGCGGTCATATTTCGCTGGTTGAAGCGAGCCCCCTCATCTTCGACAGCGAGCAGGGAAAGGCGAAAAACGATTGTACCGGCCGTTTTGCCAGAACTAGCGACGCCTGCTACTTCCATCAACTATTGCGGCATAATTGTGACCTTCGCAAAGAAATGATTGTTGCTAGCCACAGAACACTATCACGCAGAAAGGGAATGCTTGACTATGTTTTTATTCTAGATATACGTCAGGGATATATATAGAGAGAGAGATGGAGATAGAGGGCAAGAAAGAGGAGCATATAGTGCCGTAGGAAAATAAAGTAAACAAAGTTGCCAGTTACCGATGGCCTGCAGGATCTTTTCTCAGATCACTAGTTCGTAATATGATAGCTCATTGTACACGGTAGTTTCTACTCAGTTTTAGTGTGTGACCGATTGCTCTAGTTGTCAGTGACGTCATATGAATAAAAATATATGAAAGATGTGTGTTAGTTTCCTGGAACTGGAACTCAGAGTCACTTCTCGTATAGGGCACTGCTACGTGTAGGCTTTGAAAAAGGACCTATTTTGGGGAGCGGTGTCTTCTTTCTCAATAAAATGATGCAACATGTTTTTAATAGAAATTAATGCCGAAATAGAGTATGACAGGGTACACAAATGTAAAAAAATCTAAGGTGTTTTTCTTTTTCTTGCATCGGAATTTTTTGTTGTTTGATTTTTTTTTGTTTGCCTAAATATATCCCGATTATCGTATCACTCAAATGCCTTATTTATTTTTTATATAATAGACATATGTAAGTAAAATACTACCTGCAAATTATATGATATTGCTTAATTTATGTCATGAGATACAGGCCTCCAAATTTTACCTTTTGTCGCTCGAGCAGGCATGTTTGGTAATTTTTAGAAAATTAAATAAAATTTACATAAATATTGTTATATTATATTACAAGCAAGCTGTACTCGTAGTTTGTTTTTAAAAAGTATTAAAATTCTTCTAACATTATCCTTTTAGTTATTCACTTTCAAACGTGCCCCCTCCATCAGCGCGCGTTAATACAACTGTCCACCTCTTCATGCTATACGATTTTTCCTGTCACCAAATTTCTTTTCTGGACAAAACTAAGTGTGGATTCATTTATACCAGACACTAGACAATGGCATATAAAAATATCAGTTGATTTAAAAATGTCGACCAGCCACCCTTTGCTCGATCTTGTCTGAAATCACCCACTTCCGCTTCTCTCTGCAACTTTTTCTCGTTCAGTAAACGTATTCGCAGCTTTTAGAAGTAACAAAAAATGGGTGTCATATATTTTTTTATTCTTAATATTGAGTTTGGGACTTGGATGACACACGACTTTGAATAAATTTGGCGGCTGTCTCTAAACTAGAGAGAACCGCACGTGACCACAGAGAAGAAAGTGAGTCGACCCAAAACAGCCAGTTTTCGATCGGAGGTTTTAGGACAGATGAAAACGAATTTCGAGCCACAAATTCTACACTGAATAGTTGGGCTCTCATACTTCATGTGCGAATAAAAACCTTGGTGAGTATAAATGCCCAGTCGGCGAAACGTTAAGCCTTCCATCCGCAGTCAAAAACGCTTCACGCGTACTCTGACACGGGGCCCGCGCAAGGCAGTTGAAACCTCAGGGTATGATGCAGTGTGGTGGCTTTACCGAGAAAAAGCAACGAAATATGTTGCTCTTTACTTAAAAATAAAAGGAGCGCGTTACCGTTACCCTTAATAAGAAACGCACGGTACGATTGCTTTACCTCTTCTTTCATTATGACATAACACGTTTTATTCCTTGACGTTACATGTATGCATAAGCACTATATTTCAAGAAACAGTATGTCCATTCAAAAACCAGCCATATTTGACTTACCTTTTTTACGGTGCCACCTCTATGCTCACAAAAAAACCGAAGAAAAAAAACGTGCACTTTTAATGGCTTGGGGCCTAGAAACACGAAAGAAATGTAACTTCCTCTAAGTGTTTGGAAGACTATGTGACAAGTAACGTAACTACGTTACATGTTATTCGGAATAAGTAACGTAAGTACGTTACTTGTTAAAGGTTTGCAAAGGTCAAAAAGTAAGTTACAACGCTACCGAAAAGGTAACGCATTACCGATAACGCCGTTACTCGTAATGTGTTACCGCCAACACTGGTATGATGTCCCACCCAGTGTTTTGTTTTCGGTTTTTCTCTCGTCAATAGATACGTTCCGGTCAAATGCTTGAAATATTCAAATTCACTTTACAAAAGTACGATAGAATTCACGTCTATAGTATTTATTTTCCAAGAACCTCTTCAGCTCGTTTTAAATAGTGAATTGCATACATTATATGGCTTTGAAGAGAAAGTTCTCAGAAAATATATGAAAATACACTACAGTATAATCTCCTAATTATTTCCCTGTTGCACTGCAATCTACTTATACTGACCTTTGTTAAGTCCTGGTACTGCTCAAGGTCCGGATTGAGCTCTGGCCATGATTGACTTCCACTGCAAAAAGTCAGGCATATCAGTCCAGTTACGGCAGACAATGCCAGTGCCATGATTGAAGTAGACTTCATGACTTGCAGTTTAGCTTTGTAAGACTGGTTTGATTGCGAGAGCGCATTGTGCAGGGTTTTATATCGTAACTTCTATAACCTCTAAAACATATAACCTTCGCACGTGAACACGTTTTATTAATATTTATTTTCAAACACGAACAACAATTGGGCTCTACCATGTTATTACAATGAAGCCGCGTCGTATCGGATATTGCAATTTTGCTCATTTAAAAAAAAAACCACACAGGAAACCGAAAAAGCAAAATATTATTGAGTCC
Source organism: Ixodes ricinus (assembly GCA_037355805.1). NCBI lineage: Eukaryota > Metazoa > Arthropoda > Arachnida > Ixodida > Ixodidae > Ixodes > Ixodes ricinus. The sequence continues at coordinate 54,194 of JAZHYW010009960.1, read as the reverse complement.
CACCGGAAATTTTGCTTCGGAACATTTCGCATTTTCTCAAATTTCCCTTTGTATTTTTGTGAATAAAATTTGGTTCTACGATTTTATTACAATGGAACCGCGTGATAGCGGATATTGCACTTTCGCTCATTTAAAAAACATGAAGCACACAGGATACATAAACAGCCAAATACTCTCGAGTCGCACCGGAAATTTTACTTGGCAAAATTTTGCTTTCTCTTAAATTTCCGCCTGTAGTTTTTTTCTTTTTTTTTTATAAAAGGTATTATATAACTTTATCTGAGAGGCCCCAAATAATTCAGGAAAGCGACATTTTCGAAATTTCCGAATATGGTTTTCCCTATTTTGTATAAATATTCGAGACTTGCGCATTTGGCACCCTGTTTGCAATTGTGACTGCAACTGTTTTAAAGTCCTAAAGTAATCATAAAACTCAATAGTTACTTTCTTCGTCGTCGTCGACTAGTGTTCGATACCTAGTGAAAAAATAATGTCAAATTTCATTACTTCTTAGTTTAGTGCCGCTCTACCCAATAATGTTTTGCAATATGTGCCCCTCCGTATGTCCATATCTTTACAGACTGTTTTAATATCACCTCTGTTCTTGCTCATGCCTATAGCCAGCTGAGTAGCCGTCTTAACGAAGTTTCGAATATGCCTTTTAGGTATCATGGATTTATAAATAAATACGCAACAAAACACATTTCGTTTAAACATCTTTGCTGCTGTGCATACATATGTCTGCATAAAACGTGGTCATAATTTATTACAGTTTATTAGAATTTGGATGTCAAATATATTTATTTTACCTCTTCAGTCACAAGTAAAAAATAAATTAAAATCAGCTCTATAAAACAGAGTGCCATCACCTCATACATTAATTTCTAAAAGTTGAAATTTATTGGCCTAATATTATAAAATAAGAAAAAGCCTTGAGGTCCTTACATTCAAACAACCACTGAGTCAAAAAACAATGTGGCAGAGAATGAAACGTTTTTGGTGATAAGGGTGGTACAACTTGAAACGTACTCAGTGACAAGAAAGTGTGGTACGCTCTTATGGTATTCGCACTCGTTAAAAGGTTCCTAGCTATATTTCATGGAAAATAGATCACTACTACAGACAATGTACTTTGCATCCACCGGTACACATTTAATCCGAGAGTTCGGAAGGGAACTACAAAGTCCATGCTAATTAAAAATCAGGCATGCAAGGTGAAACGAAGTGGAACTATATTAGACTTTCAAAATTAAGATTTTCAAATCTGACGTGCATAAAACCACCCGAGCCGTCATTGAGCCCTTCGAAAATGGTTTTGGGATCTATGATTCCTGGAATTGGCCACTCAAAATTTAAACGAACTTGGATTAAAATAAACTCGTGCTGAACACAACACTTTTGTCTCATTTATATTCTGTCAATCCTCGTTACGCCCGTACTAGAGAAAATGAGGTTTGTAGCTTTATTTTAAAGCAGATTTTTCTGCTGGTAAGTTGAACATTATAGTAATGGTAGATAAATTCGAATCCACCTCTACAAATTTGTCCAGGCTGTCCGACCTACCAACTGAAGCCCTTCAACTTTCACTTGTGAACCTAGAGGCGATTATTAAGAAACTAAGCATACAAAATACTGCACCTTTTCTGAGTGCAGACATAACAAATTTGTGCACACCCGAGGGATATCTTCAGATAAACATCTGACACCGTACCATTTTACTCGGTACGACTGAATTAAAGGGATTGTCCGGTCAAATTTTGTATTCGAGAAAACAATTGAACATCGTTGTTATTGCCTCGAGACGGATCGTACGTGCAATATCTGAATTTTATATGCCCCTCTGCATGAGTAATTGAATTTATGCTGCTCCAATCGTATTCTAGCGTAAACGCTGCTTTCGTTGGCAACATTGAAGCTCTGACGTCACAAAACGCAAAGCGAGCATTTTTGTCTGCCTCAGCGTGCTTCGTTTTTGATGTTGTGCTCGACTTGTTTCGTAGTTGGGTTAGATTTTTGTTGCGCGGTTGGGTGCCACAACCACCAGGCAGCAACATACGAGCCAACACATGACGTTCCACACTTTTCCGCGAAACGTGCAGTGACGAGCGAAGTGGATCGTCGCCGTGCGTAGGGACTAGGTTCCCGTCAAGATCGAGATCCCGCTTATGCAGCAATCATCTCACAGAAGAGAGCTATGAGCTGAGCTTTAAGCGGACAGAAGGCTCGTAAGCTGAGGCGTGATGCTGTGCCAACGATATTAAACAACGTCCATCCATTCCTCGCCCAAATCGGATCAATCAATTTGATTATGCAGCGAAACCAAAACCAACAGCTAGGCCATCTGGAAACAATACCAGAAGTTGTATTTAGCACGCGTGCAGCCCGATTCTGTTTGACCCGCGTGTGAAAATGGAGCGTGGCTACGATTCACCAAGCTCGTCCAAGTCAAGTGACGATATGCATTCGAACGATTCGCCGTTTGTCTTCGACCCGCGGGGAACGACCCGCAGCCCCATCACCGATCCAGTGGATCCGCTGACATGTGTACCCAGATGCTGCTTTGTGTACTTAGGTGCCGCTTCAGAGGCGAAATCTGCATCCTTTGCTTTGCAAGCGCCCCTAGTTCGATCGGTGGCCGTCGCTGCTGTGTTTGCGCGAAACGGCAAACGTTTGCTCGAAGCTTATGGCTATCTGCGAGTAATTTCCTGCTAAAAGGCGTGACTTGTTTTGCACATGCTTGGGAACTGCATTAAAAGAACCGCATTTCAGTAGGGTACAGCCTAGGAGACTATATAATTCGAAACAAAATACAAAACATCCATCGACCAACGTTTGTTATCCCGACCATAGAGTTATTACAATAAACGCTAGATGCTCAGCTGGCGCTAGTGTCTACGGGACTTCCGGTTGCAAATTGAAGCAGACAGCATGCAGTCTACATTTCCAGCCTCCCTGTGTATTCCTATGGGAAAACGCGCGTGAATTTTGTTTCTTCGCCCGAAAATAACATGAATAACTTTTGTCATTTCGGTTGTACCGGATAGTATGTACCTTTATTGGTATTCTGAAAGTGTAATTGCTTTAGTTACAGCATTTTTCTTTACCACTGAACGATGTTAAACTTCGCTCTATTTCAGGCCCAAACCTGTTTCAAGGAAGGTATGTGAAAACGAGCGACGATTCTAAGCAAACTAACGATCGAAAGGAATGTAGAGTGTGTTCAAGGTTCGCTAGCATTTCGGTGGTGCTTATATATAGCTACATGCCCGTCCTGTCACTCTATGAAAATGACTCCGTCGTGCATCTTTACGATCGGTTAAAAAACATTCGAATGTAAAAAATAAACTACGTGGGCTACGAAAGGTGTGTCTTTTTATTGTTTCCTATGTCGGGCAGTTTTTATCGGGCGCCTGTTCTCTGACTTCTCCCTATCTGCAAAGATTCGGAGCGTGCGCGGTTGATGATTTGAACCTAGAACATGCATCTTCGCACATATTCATGAGCAGAAAGAATAAAGCAGTACTTATTGATTGCATATCGGACTATATTACGTGGCTTTCAATTTATTTTGATCGCCTGCATGCACAAGGAGTTACTTATTCAGTGTTACTGCGTAGTTCTTGCCGTCTCTCTTGGTTTCCCACATGTCCTTCGTTCGTTTGGCACGTAAATCCCCCATGCTCGAAATCGCCGACGCCGCGCTCGCGCTAACAGTGTCCGACAGTGCACATAAATACACGTAAGAAGCCGTTTTAGCACCGTTTTTAATGCGATGAATTCGAAAGAAAAACGCCGTAACTGACCAATTCTTTCGTCGGCCTGACTGAGAAATGTTCCAAGCTACCTAGAACGTACAAATTATTCGTGATATTTCCTCTTATAATCGAGCGCAGAGAGAAAATGCACCCGCTTTCTCCCATAGAAATGCATTACCGGAAGTCAATTTCTGACTGCTTGCTGTCTGCTTCAAAATGCAACAGCACACTAGCGCCACCTGAGCCTCTAGCGTTTATTGTAATAACTCTATGATCCCGACCATCCGAGAAACCTTTGCGTTTTGTGACGTCACGCAGCACCTACGGATGTCAGCCATTGACACTGGCGAAATTCGGGGTGCAGTTTCGTACATAGGCTCATGGAAGGGGTAATTAATAACGGGAGATCATATATCATAATAAAAATGACATTTGTCTACATGAAGGCTCCCTCGACGTAACGAGCGCAAGAACTTAAGTACTTCCGGTTTCGACCGGACAATCCCTTTAAGACAAGATATACTATCTTAGCTTCTTAAGACACCTTCGGAAAATTAACAACGTGCGTTGATTCGCTTAAATACCCCAACCGTACTTCGGGTGCTCTTCGTCTTGATCATTGTCATACAATATATCTAAAGTGTTTGCTTCACTGCAAACTGTTTTATAGATTTCGATTCTGCAACATAAACATTTCGCGGGAGTCTAGGAGAAAAAAGGTTGTGGCTCCAATCCACGCTGTGAAGGAGGTTAGACAGCGAAGCTGTTGTGTCACCTCCAATGATTGCCCACTGCACTATAGACCATTTTTATGGCAAACACCAGCAGGTGGTGCCCAGTTTTCGAAATGCAAGAGAACTTCCGGTTTATAAAAAGAATGAACAAAGGCCACCTTAACACCTCTGCTTGACATGTAGATAAAGCGTTTAACCACCAGTTCTCCAGGTGAAACCCAAAAGAACGAAGGAGTGCGAGATCTGTTAAAATGTTTCCAGTATTCTTGTAAACCAACTTTCCTTCTTCAAGATGTAATATTCTACTGCTGAAGGCCCTCGTTAAATCTCAAACTTTGTTGTCCGTGAAGCATTTATGCTTCCTAGCACTGTTGACACAAGCAAACTCACCATGCTTGCAAAGACGGTGCGACACGAAGTCGCTTCGGACGCAAGCGGCATTTCATGTTTCCAAACAGCAAAAGGGTCTATGCCAAATGATTGACGAAAGAAAACGAAATGCACTGTACCAGAACTTTTTTATATCTGAAATATTTCGTACGCTCCGTTGCTGCGGCAGCTTATGCAGCTGCAATCTTTACCGAGAAATGCATGCGGAAAGCGCTACGTGCATCTCATTGGTAGCGGGACTAGTGACGTCACTATACACGTCGTACTGTGCCATTGCCGCGGCACCTTATGCAACCGCAATCATTACCGCGAAATGCATGCGGGGAGCGCTACCTACTTATCATCTGTCACGTGGTTTGGATACTTCTGTGGTTTTCTTATCGAAACAAGTGCCAAAACCACACGATAAATGATAAGGCGTGCGGGAACGGTGATAAGGCGCGCGAGTGGCCTTTCTGTCAACGGACACGAAAAAAACCTCAACTGCGAGTCATAAAACGCTTGCTCGTAAAATTCCTGCCACAAATGAAAGAGGTTTCTTGTCCTTTCAATTTTATTTTGAATAAATATTTGAAAACGTGTTTAAATTGTTATACAACTGCTGGCACAAATAAAAAAAATTATGTCCCTTCAATTTCTAAATATTTTAAAACGTGTTTTAATTTAATTTTAACATATACATAATATACAGGATTGAAGTATATTAATTATGTATGTGCCTGGAAGCAACATTTTCTCCACAAATATTTGCTTCATAAAGATGTGCGAATTGCGCTATGTGTGGAATCATTTCTCTCCATTTTAAGTTTGAGTTGTGCCAATGGATATGCTTAGTAATATAAATAAGCGTAAGCCTTCCTGACCTTGTATTTTTCCAAAAAGTTTTGAGTGAAAAGAATGGTTTTGTAAAAAGGGCTTAATTAATATGGTACATGATAAGGATAAACCGATCAAAAACAGGGACAGCGATACAAAAACACTCACGACAGGACAAAAGCTGGGCTCGCAACTGTATAAATTAATAGAATAAATAGCATAAAGGAATCATGCACAGCGTATTGGGAGATTACAACACACATGAACAGGCCCGGCAACAAAGCAACACGTCATAATCTTGGACCTTTCACCCTTACACTACATGACCCATTCTGGGGGCACGCAGAGATGGGGTGACAAGGGAGGTTATAAAAGCTTTTCACATATCCAGTCATGGCCAAACATTTGACAGCGAAGCATCGTTGGCACTGTGAGACAAAGAGATGTAATTCCTGCAGGACGAAATTAGTCATATAGTGCAACGGTGCAAGATCTTTATAATGACGCGTTGCGCGGTTGTCGCGTGCTGTCATGTGTGTTTTAATCATTGAAGACACTATGTTTGTTTTCTTTGTGCTGTTTCTTCTATTAAATTATACAGTTGCGACTTTAGATTCGTGCTGTGGTGGTATTTTTTATTGTTGTTCCCGTTGTTTTATCTGTCCATTTCCATCATATACAATGACTAGCAACTGGGCCACACCACCACCTTGCGTAAGAAATATTGATTTCTTACGATTACATTTGAATCTTGTATTTTAAGACATTTCTGAACGTCTGTGTTACGTTTGTGGCGGTCTCCGGCATCACCCAGAGACGGCGACTGCCCAGCCGGTGACAAGTGGCCCGCAGGCTCCGAGCAGCGAAGCGGCAAGCAACATTCGCACGGGAGAGCCGAGAGCGGCGCGTTGCCCAAGGACAGAGACGTGGTGGAGATGGCGAGGGGGAAGCGAGAGTGACCTGTTTCGGGAACCGTTTGATTTTCACCCTGAGTCAAACGTCTTCTCTTTTTCGTCATCAAAATAAAAAAGAACACGAACAGCTATCCACAAATTGTTGACCCTGGACGAGCGACTCTACGTGGTTCCGCACAACATCTCATCAAGCCTTTATCGGACGAGGCGGCTGATAGAAATTCCACTCCACTGCAATCTCTAGCGGCTATCCGACTGAAACTGACGCCATTTCGGACGAAGTATGTGAAGGTTTCGTTCGCACAAGTTGAGGCGCAGTTACAACTCCGCCACGTCACATCACAGGCCTTGAGGTATCTTCACGTCGTCTCGTTGTTGCCAGCCGAGGTCGCCGACGAGCTCGAGGATATTCTCGCGGCCGCACCTACACCCGACGCCTACGACCATCTCAAGGCGGCAATTCTCGCTCGGAAGACCGCGTCGGAGCACAGTCGGCTTCAGCATCTCCTCAACATGGAGGAACTAGGTGATCAGCGACCCTCGCAGCTGCTGCGTCGCATGCGACAACTCCTGTGCGAAGCAACTTTGGGCGTGGACACATCGGTGCTCCTGGAGCTGTTTTTGCAGCGTTTGCCGAACAACATGGTCGTCGTCCTTGCAGCGGCTAAGGACATGCCTCTTGAGCGCCCGGCTGACTTGGCGGACCGGGTTGCCGAGTACTCCAGACTTAGCGTGGTTCACATGTCCACCTGTGCATCACCAGTTGCGACAACTGAGGCTGCTGCTCCTTCCGATGACATAGCAACCCGACTAAGCCGCTTACTGAATTCGATTCGCGAGTTGCGCCTGCTTGCTCCTCGGCGGTCCACCTTTCGTGGGAGACAAGTCTCCCGCCGCGGTTCCACAGCTTTTGCGGCACCGGACCGCGACCACTACTGATATCACCACACCTTAGGACCAGCAGCCCGCAAGTGCACCCCGCCGTGTTCGTGGCAGGGAAACCCAACCACAGGGCCCTAGCAGCGGCGGGAGATCCTGGTTCACGACAAAGCCGCTTGTTTTACGTTGTGGATCGCATCACTGGATACCGGTTTCTTGTGGACAACGGAGCAGAAGTCAGCCTTGTTCCAGCATCGCCAGCTGACAGCGTCGCCTCGTTCAAACATCCCCACTTCGAGCCATCAACAGTTCGTCGATTACCACCCACGGTCAACTCTCCCTGACCATCAACCTTGGCCCAAGACGGACATTTCGCTGAGTCTTTATCGTCGCATACATTCGCACGGCTATTCTGGGAGCCGATTTTCTCAGCCACTTTAATCTCAGCGTGGACGTGGCATGGCAGCGTGGGCGTGGCATTCACGTCACCTGGTTCACGCAACAACTCGCCTACATCGATGGCATCGCATCATCCTACGTTGTCTCGGAGGTACGTCCTGCGCCGCCAAGTTCAACGTTCGAGGAACCACTAACCAAGTTTCCCGAGCTGACGAGAACTACCAACTCTGACGAAACGGTTCGGCACTCCTTCACTCATCGCATCGTGACCACAGGGCCTCCCACGTTCGCGCGGCCTCCTCGTCTCAGGAGCGAACGACTCACCGTCGCCCGCCGGGAATTCGACCACCTGCTGCAACTGGGAATCATCCGCCCTTCTGCGAGCAACTGGTCGTCACCCCTCCACCTCGTTCCCTAAGTCGCCGCTGGTGAATGGCGGCCATGCGGTGATTACCGCGCGCTCAACGCATAAATCGTCCCGGTCCAGTATTTCTTACCGCACACCCAGGACTTCACCGTGAACCTGGCAGGCAAGTGTATCTTCACCAGGATCGACTTGGTTAAGGCGCACCATGAGATACCAGTAAGCCTTTCGACATTCCCAAGACAGCAATTACAACGCCATTCGGTCTCTACGAGTACGTACGCATGCCATTTGTCCATTTGGGTTACGAAGCGCCGCCCAAACGTTCCAGCGCTTCATTAACGAAGTGACCCGAGGATTGGACTTCGTGTTCGCCTAAATCGACGATCTGCTCATCGCGAGCTCATCAGCCCGGGAACACAAAAAAAACCTCCAGCTTCTCTTCGAGCGCCTCCGGTCCTTCGGCCTCGTCGTGAACACAGGCAAGTGCATATTCGGCGTTTCGGCTATCGACTTCCTTGGCCTTCGTGGGACATCAGACGGCATCACCCCATTAAAAGACAACGTGCAAGCAGTGCGTGACTTTCCGCAGCCTACGTCACTGCGAAAGCTCCGCAAATGTCTTGGCCTTCTGAAATTCCACAGACGCTTCATACCTGACTGTGCACACCTTCTCCAGCCTCTAACCGATCTCCTCCGCACCAACCAAGGACCCAACTCACCTGTAGAATGGTCAGACGCAGCGCCGTCTGCTTTTTCGCTCGCCAAGAAAGCCCTGATTGACGCTACCGTCCTCGTTTACCCCCGCGCCGACGCCCTACTTCTTTTGATGACGAATGCCTCAAGCGTCGCGTTCGCCGCCGTCCTACAGCAGTACATCAAAGGAGGTTGGCACCCTCTAGGATTCTTCTTGCAAAAGATGAAGCCAACGGAGTCCAGGTATAGCAAATTTGGACGAGAGTTGTTGGCTATTTTTTTCAGTGTGAAGTACTTCCGGCACATCCTTGAAGAAAGCACGTTTCACATACTTACCGACCACAAGCCTCTCATTTTTGCCTTCAGAGGCAACCAGACCGACTATTCTCCCCGTGAGATCCTAAAATTGAGAATCATCTCAGAATTTACATTCGACATCCGGCACATCCAAGGATCCGACAATTCTGCTTTTGACGCCCTTTCGCGAGTGGTGGATCTTTCATCCCAGTCTGCGACACTGGACTTTCACGCAATGGCAGAAGAACAGCACGAGGACCCCGAGCTGTTGGTGGAGCGCCAGAAAGAGTCGTCCATGCAACTCAAAAGAAATGTCCTCACCTTAGAGCTCAACCACCATCATCTGCGGTGTGTCCTTAGGAAACCCATGTCCCTTCGTTCCACTTTCATTCCGGTGAGCAGTCTTCCATGCATTGCACGACCTTCACCGTCCGGGGATCCGCAACACATAGAGGCTAGTCACAACACGCTATGATTGGCCTGGTGTCAACATGAACGTGCGCCACTAGACTAGGAGCTGCCTACAGTGTCAGCGTGCTAAAATCACGAGGCACAACAACTCCTCTACTACGCTTTCCACTCCCGGAGGCACGCTTCGACCACATCCATCTTGATCTGGTGGGGCCCCTACCACCTTGCCAAGGATTCGCCTATCTCCTCACCTGCCTAGATATGTACACAAGGTGGCAGAGGCCATACCAACCCTAGCTATACAGCCGAGACGGTGGCAGACACCTATGTCACGGATTGGATATCCCGATACGGTTGCCCATCAACCATAACCACCGATCGAGGGCGACAGTTTGAGTGTGCGCTGTTCAAAGCACTGGTTCAACTTCTCGGTGCACGACATATTTGAACGACAGCCTACCACCCTTCGGCCAACGGAATGTTGGAAAGCTTGCACCGACAGCTGAAGGCCTCACGCACAGCACAGGAGGACAAGCACCTTCCTCTCGTACTTCTCGGCTTCAGATGTGCCTTCAAACCCGACTTAGGATGCACGTCGGCTGAACTCGTGTTCGGCACAACCCCACGGCAACCGGGAGAGTTCTTCACTCCTGTGGATGATCAAGCCGTCCAATTGCCGAGCTCTTACATGAATCGTTTGCGAGAGACTTTCCAGCATCTCCAGCCCACTCCTCCCAGAACGCCTTCTCCCCGCAAGGTTTTCATCTCCCAGGACCTGACAACGTGCACCCATGCCTTCGTCCACCGAGATTTGGTCAAGAAGACTTTGACGCCGGCGTACGACGGCCCGTTTAAAGTACTGGAACGCACCCTAAAGACAATGAGCTTAGATGTCAACAGCAAGCAGCAAGTCATCTACATCGACCGCATCAAACCCGCTTTCATTAACTGCCCGGTTACAGCTTCGGCCTTCACTTAAACTCCGTCGCGTGACGGAACCGGCTCAGATTGCTAACGTAAAGGCCCGGCTGTGACGTGGGCCCCTGTTTTGTTTTGAATGTGTTTATCGTATCCTGATTTCTCAACACCAAGCCATTAAACTGGGAGATGAAGAGGGGGGGGAGGGAGGCGCAGTAGCGGCTTTCGCTATCCCCAGGAGATGGCGACTGCCCAGCCGGCGAAAAGCGGCCTGCGAGGCTTCGAGCAGCGAAGCAGCGAGCAACATCCGCGCGGGCGAGCCGAAAGCTCGCCGCGCGCATACCCAAAGGCAGGGGCGCGGAGGAGATGGCTAGTGGGAATCGACAGCAACCCGTTCCGGGAACCGTTTGCTTTGCACCGCGAGTCGGACGTCTTACCTTTTTCGTTGTCAAAAACAGAACACGAACATCAACCCACAAGTTTGTAACCCGATAATATCTGTGAGTCATTCAGTATAATATATTTCAATCATTTCTGCATATTTATTTTTCCGATTACTTTTATAGTCTAAAAGAAAACGTTGGTTCTTGGAAAAAAAGGTTTGGGGATTGTTGTTGTTGTTGTTGCCGTTGTTGTTGTTGTTGTTGTTTTTACAAATTTAGGCGACAAATATTTTCTTATGAATTCGTCTATTTCAGAATATTCTGACCATTTTTTTCTCGTCCGCGTGTTCAAGAATCTAATAGGGTAATTTTAATGTCCTTGCCAAATCTCTGGAAATAACCTAGAAATACGCCGTGTTTATTTTTTTTTCTTCAGTTGAGGATTAGTGCACACATTTTAAACGAGTTTAGCTAAAATGGAGCTTAAAATGTTCTGCTCTGATGTATGCCTTTTTACTCCTACAGCCGCATAGTCACACACTCATATAGCGTGGGCATTAAAACGTAATGTTGTTTTACCTGTAGCATCTTATATGATAAAAAGTATAGAACAGATATTTAGTTTTTTCATGCTAGTTTCAGTCAGTATCAGACATGTACGTAACGCGTTGCTAGTAAGGAGTTACATCTACCTAGTCGCTTCTTTTGGTAACGAGTAAAGTATTTAGTTCTTTTTTTAGGAAAATAACGAGTTACGTACTTAGTCACTTTTAAGGCCAAATAACAAGTAACGCTATTTCGTTACTTTTGAAGACTAACGTGTACAACAACATTTAAATAGCCTCGTTTTAATTCCAACCTGAGCAGCCGTCTATTCCGACAAAAACAAATAAACACCCCCCCCCCTTCCCCCATCCAAAAAAAATGTATGACAGTATAGCAACGTTTATCGCTGAAGACGTCAGTCGAACTCTAAAGCTGGGAATGTGCTTCACGCAGAGAACACAATAAGGTTCGTTGGTTGAACCTTCTAGGATCGTGTACAGACCGAATGTAAAACCCAAGGTTGACAAGACGGGAAGGCGGTGAACCCATTGCCAACTTCCAACTTTAGAAGCAGAGAGAACAAAATATAGAAAGAAATACCAGATACATTAGCTCTTCATGAAGCACAGCATTTTCGAGCCCGTGAGTGGAATGACTCTTCAACGTAGCCGGAGATGTAATCTGAAAGAACCAGGGAAACATAAATGATGGCGAATTCGAGAGGCAGCTAATGCTTAAGTGCAACAACTACTGAAAAGAAAATCATAAAGCGCGAAACAAAAGCACTGAGTCGTCAAAGTAACGGGAAAAATAACTCGTGACTTTTGAGGTAAAGTAACGCGTTCTTTTTAAGAGTCGGTAATGAGTAACGTATTTAGTTACATTTTTTCAGTCATGTTTACATTTCTGATAAGTATTCACGAAATAAACAAGGCAAATTCCAGGGGCGGGTATTTATTAGCTTGCTCACCACTAAAGTCTTGTTCAAATGACTGTATTTTATTTCTACACTTGTTTTATTTTCTGTATGTTCTTTCTTGCAATCATTTTTTTTAATTTATGGAGCGCTGTAGTTATAAGCTAGTTTTGCCTCTTAATCTTTTTTCTTCTAAAACTGCAGCAGGTTTTTATATGTATGATTGTGTTTCATAGACAATTTTATATTCATAGTTTCAGCGCAGCAGAGGTTACTTTTCTAATTTAGTATACATTTTATTACAGGGTATGCTAAGATAAGTACTGTCATATATAAGCGTCGAGTCAATTTTTTTAATTCATTTTTTTCTCAAGATGTTTACACAATGGGACGGGCTTTACTTTCGCAAGATACGTCCTCGTTTTTCTCAGAAAAATGACCGCCTGAGGGGAGCTGAAGACCGACCTCTTCGATTGCGCGTTGTCACAAATATGACGGCCCCAAAAATAAAAAAGTAACGATATGGACCGTCACTATTTTATATAAAACGCGCGTATACGGGTTGAATGTGATTAGTTAAAATTAAATTATTTGGTAATCATATTTCTTAGAGAGTAAATAGTTAAGTTTATTTATACACATCAGAATCGAGTTGCTTTCTTAGCCTGCTTGGCGTCTAGGACAATACTGCTGATGCCAAAATCGCATCCTGTCCTACCTGCTGAATCCACTCGTATGTGCACATACTTCAAAAATACATTAAATTTGTTCTTTGAAGGTCTACACATCGTGAAGATCGTCTGCCCCGGAACTGTATTGTGTCGCTGTCATACATATCTGTGTAATTTAGCCAGGGTGGTAGAACTGTAATCAAGAGGTTGCGCGGTACCTGTTTATTTCAACAGAAACCTGCCAAAAGGAAACTTAGCTCAGGGTCACTGGGTTCTACAGCACAAGGTTTTGCCCCACTTAATTCATGGTGCGATACGCTAAAATATTTGGCTCACGCTGTGTTAATAAAAGAATGCCAATAGGACTGTGCTATTCAGCAAGCATTTTCTGTAAAACTGCAGACACCAATAAAGTGTACAGATCAAACTTTATCATCTTTGGATTTAAACCAAACAATCATGTTCATCTAAATTATTTGAGACTCAAGAATCATTTGATATAGGCCTATCACTTCCTGCGGTTTTCGCAAAAAAGGATATTCTATTATAATGAGCGAGTGAAGTGTACAGGCGCAGCACATGACTCGGCGGGCCCACACAGAGGGAACTACCCGCCAGCCGCACATGCGAGAGCGATTCTCACCACAGAAAAAACACGATCGGCGCATATCACCCCCTGCTAGAAAACTCAGCTCGGGTGATCGAAAGCCTGACCGGCGTACTGCAAACAGCAGTTAGGATCCTGCCGACGGCACGGCCACCGATCAGAATCCCTATCCCGACATACCGAGGGTACGGAGACCGAGTGAATGTGAAAAACATCTTCGAGGACCTGAAAACGTACCAAGAAGTCAAGGGAATGTCGGACCACGAGATACTGGAACGCATCTTGCCAATCTCATTCGTGGACCAAGCGGCGCGGTGGCTCCGTCTAACCGGAAGCCAGCTGTCGTCGATCGAGCAGTTCCGCACGGCATTTCGCCAGGAATTCCTCCCTCCGGACCACGACCGTAGGACAAGGCGAGAGCTCGAACAACGAACTCCGACAGCGACTCCAGAAGAGTCAGTGTTGGAGTTCGTTAGGGCTGACGCTAAGAGCTCTTTGAGCTGGCAGAACCCTCAGCGCCCAATGCAGAGCGGGTACATCGAGTCATTCGACAATCGCAGCCGACTTTTGCGGTGTAACTCCAAGGCAGTCGCTTTCGCGACTTAAAAAACCTCTGACACGCCAAAAAAAATTTTTTTTTTCATGCTAGGCGTTAAAATGAAATATCAGGACATTACAAAAAAAATTGTTTCACTATAGAGTTGCGTAGTTTTTTTTATAAAAAAACAAAAATACGAGGCCCAATTCAAAGTTCCCGCCAGTGCACTGAGACGTAAAAGTGTACCGCAAGGTGTCGGGGCGGTCAGAGAGGAGGCATCGACCTACGTCACTAAAGGTGGGTTCGCCGGAAGTCACACGAGTTTCACTCCTCGTGCTCTCCGCGACCATGCCTAAGACTTTTTTTTTTTCTGCTCTTCGTACGAGCGGTAGTAGAAAACGAAGTTTCAGCTCTAGCTCTTTATCGCTGCAGCGTTGGTTAGTTTGCTGCTGTAAAAGTTGAGGACGAAGAGTCAGTGGATCGACGTGATGGAGGTCAATGATGAAAGCGTTGCGAGTACAAGCCAGTGTACGAGTGCATGCCCGTCAGTCCGATGATACAAAGCTATACTGGGCACAAAACAAGCTATCAAGTTTTCTTTTTTTTAATTTTAGAACGCTCGCAGAAATTAGGATTAGGATCACATAGAGACCTGTGAGTTTTAGTAAACTTCGCCTAGGGTTGTAATCTTCATCACTAAAGTGCATCGAGCATATCCATCGCCTACCACGGATTCTAATAGCTGTCCTGCAGGAACCGCAGTCAGCCACCGGTCCATCTCTTGTATGTCTCTCGGAAATGCATGCAGTCTGATCTCTTCTTCAGCTGCTGAAATACCGGGACAGTCCCTCACACAGCATATTCTAGGCACTCGTAGTTGATCACGTCAATTCACTGAGTCCTCTTCTTCTACATTTACAGCAACATTAAGCGATGAAAAGCAAATAAAAGAAACCTTGTCTGCTTGGATCGCTCGTAGAAATGCGAGAATGACAAAAATATTTTTTATATTACACGCGTTCACGGTAAGCACGAGGAGGACACAACTCACGTGACTTCCGGCGATGCCTCCGCTTCTGACCGCCCCGACACCTTGCGGTACACTGTTACATCTCAGTGCACTGGCGGGAACTTTGAATTGGGCCTCCTATTTCTATTCTTATAAAAGAAACTACGCAACTCTATAGTAAAACAATTTTTTTGTAATGTCTTGATATGCCGTTTCAACGCCTAGCATAAAAAACACCATCTTCCCGAGGGGAACCATGGGGTGATGCGGAGCATCGTGTTGGTTCCGAGGAAAGAGTCAGTTCCGTGCTGACGTCGAGAGATGGCGCCACCGACTGCCCTAGCGTAACCCCCTACGCGAGCCTTCGTCGCGGCTCGCGGCAGAGAAACTTGGAACACTCGCCGCTCGCCGTTTATTTTTTTTCACACTTGAAGGAGAGGAGACTAGAGAGGAGAGTTGCGCGTGCGCGCGCGGTGTGAGTACAAGCGAACGCACGCGCAGTGCACGCAGCTGGTAGAGAGAGAGAGCAGAGAGAGTAACGCGCAGCTGTTGGAGAGAGGGAAGGAGGAGAGTTGCGCGTGCGTAGTGTGAGTGCGGACTACGACGCCGCGGGACATAGACCCAAGCAAAAAATGCTCCGCATCTAAAAAAAACACATTTTTGCGTGTCAGAGGTTTTTTAAGCGAACTGGCCTCGGATGCTTGGCGGATTCAGCGAGACATTCTTGCCGCACGAGCGTATCGTTCCCCACCACCGGCGTCAGCGGCACTCGAGCCGCGCTGCGTGTGGAACAGGGGACGCGGTGTCCCGAAACAGGAGACACGAAGCCGCCCACTACGCAGACGAGCGAAATCGAACCACGTACGACATTTCAGATCGGTCGCTCTGACCCGTTCTCCTATGAACGGTGGGCAGCAGAGACAGCGCCGCAGTTCTAACAGGCCAGATCGGACACAGTTACCTACGCCACGGGAGGAAACGCGGCCAAAGCGTCCAAACACACAGGACGAAAGGCGCGGCGCGCATCAAAACGCGCGACAGTACTGAAGAAGGGTCCCGCAACAACGTTGCTTTCGCTATAACGGCGTCAACCACCAGGTTCGACAATCGCCCAGAACAGCAGAACCCCGGTTCCCAACCAACAGTCGGGACACGAGCAAATCCGCCGATAACCAACCCGGTGACTCAAAATGGCATGCAGCAGGAGACAATTTTGCCTACTACCTACCGAATAGGCTTCCCGACCGGCACGATAGCGCCATTCATAGCCCTGACGATTGTCGGTCGACGCTCAAGGAATTGCTGGACACAGGAACCAGCGCCTCGCTTTTCGGTGACGAAGTGTTGACCCACCTCCAGCAAAACTCAGTGCGTCTGAAGGAGGGTAACGCTGCCTACCGACTAGCGTGCGGTATCACCCATTCAAGCGGTACGGTGCGGCTGGTTGCCAGTTTGGAGAATCCGAGTAAGACGGCAACCCTTCGTTCATCTACCAGCCTTTCCGTTCCGATCATCCTGTGAGAGATTTCCTCACCAAAACATGGATCGTGATCCACGTGAATAGCAATGGCTACCGAGAGCACATACGCACCTCTGAAACCCTTCTGCAGAACCCCCAACACCAGAAAAAGCACTGGTTAATGGGGCAGGCCGCAGCTGCCAAGACGAGGCAACAGAATCACAAAAATGGGGTATCAATACTCGACACGTACCCCGACACGGTTGCGAAAAAGCAGTAGCGTTGCAGGTGACCCACCCTGCATAACTAAGTCAAACAGCTGGTCAGGGCAACCCTGCAGCGGGCACCCGTGGAAAGCAGGTGTTTGGAGAGTGGCGTCTCCACGGACCCCGAGCCATGCGGGTTCGCCCGCCCACGTCTGGCTGTGCGTGGCTTTCCCGTGTCTGGGGAAAAGGGCATCCTGGTGGTTGAGCCGAGCCCGGGGTAGGTTTGGACCCTTCGGGGCCCCCGGGTGAGGCAATACACCACTTCGGCCCCTGCTTCTCATAGACGGGAGTCCTGGTATGGCCCGGCCAGGATGATTCAGTCTAGTCGCCACTTCTACTATCCCCTCCCTTCTTTCACCCTTGTCTTCTCCTTCTTTTCACTCTTCTCATTTCTCTTCTTTCCTTTTCAACTTCTTTGGCGGCAAGGGCTAACCTTGGGTGGCGACAGACCCCTTGTCCTAAACCACACTTGGTTATAGTACCTGGGCAGTGCTAATAGTTTAACGGTTCCAGCAAAGCCCTTTTTGTTATGGTCCGTTAACTATTCCCTTGTTGGGCTCCGTGGTGGGCGGCACACCACAGGTTCTGAAGACTTTCCGCCTCTTATGGCTCCCTCTCTCTAAACCCGGTTCCAGGCAGGCATCCAAACGGCCCTGTCCGGAACAAGTCATCGCCAAAGCACCAGAAACAGAACACTTTGTAAAGTTTTTGTAGTTCACTCTGAAGATGATCAACGCCCTGCCGCCAAGCTGTCTCCGTTCATTGTTGCCAAAGTTCTTGAGCACTTGATCGGACACTCCTACCAAGCAAAAAAGCTGCATTCTGGGGACCTTCTTGTTGAGGTCACCACTCAAGCGCAAAGTGTGGCCATTCAGAAGATGAAAAGCATCGTTGAGACCTCAGTCACGGTAACGCCGCACAGGACGTTGAACACTGTGCGCGGTGTCATATCTGAAGAAGACCTCCTAAATGTAAGCGAGGATGAGATCCTTGAAGGCCTACAAAACTCAGGTGTCACTGCAGTAAAGCGGATTATACTTCGCCGCGAGGGTCAGGAGATACCCTCAAAACATCTTATTCTTTCTTTTGAACGGCATAGTCTCCCAGCGACAGTGAAGGCAGGCTATCTGAACTGCCGTGTCCGTCCTTATGTGCCAAACCCCCAAAGGTGTTTCAGGTGCCAACGGTTCGGGCACGGGTCCAGGAGCTGCCGTGGAAGAGAGATCTGCGCCAAGTGTGGCAGCAACGAACATGTCGCAGACGTCTGTGAAAATACTGTGTGCTGCTCCAACTGCAAGGGCACCCATGCAGCGTACTCCCGTGTCTGTCCCCTGTGGAAGCAGGAGAAGGAGATCCTGAGTTTGAAAGCTAAAGAGAACATCACATACCTTGAGGCCAAGAAACGCTGGTCATTCCTTGCACAAGGCTCGTATGCCGACGTGGCGCGCCGGGGTCCTGCGCCACGTATGGAGTCGAGGGCAACCCAGGTCTTGCTCGAAGACCTGGCTGCCGCCCTCAGGACCCCAAAGCCTACCCAGGGGCAGCAGGCTCCCTCTCTTCGCGGAGAGGGTTCGCGGGCTGCTCCCACGTCCCAAGACAGGCCAGCGCCTGCTGCGCCTGTACAGTCCGCGCGGTCTCCTACCAGGGAGAAAAAGCGAGGCTCTCGGCCTCACTCCCTGGAGAGACCGCCTGCAACCAAGGAGCTGCATGGGCCTCATGCAGCTTCTGTAACACAGAAGGAGGTGGAGCAGATGGACGGGGTTGAATCCCTCCCAAGTACATCTGCCACCCTCCCGTCAGGTTCTGGTCGTGGCCGCAGGTTAGGATCGCGCAGCTCCGACTCTCCCAGGCCGGCAGGCAAGCCTGCTTGCGGAGCTCAGGAGAGCGGTGCTCCTGCCCTGTCCACCTCCCCATCTACCCCTGGGTCTGACCAGGAGGAGATGGAGTGGCAGGATCCGAAGACCAAACAAAAAACTAAAAAGCCTGTGATCCCTCCGAAGTGATGACATTTCTTTCACTCTTCACCCGTGTGCTCATAATTTCATATCTTTATAATGGTTTCAGTGCTAATGCAGTGGAACTGTCGAGGGCTCCTAAGTAACCTGGATGATGTGGAGTTTTTGCTGGAGGAACACAAGCCACGTGTGCTTTGCTTGCAGGAGACTCATTTAAACCCCAGCCATACCAACTTCCTCAGACGGTACCAGGTATTCCGGAAGGATCGTCCGTGCTCCGTCAGTTCTTCTGGAGGAGTTGCGGTGGTTCTCCCAAGAGAAGTGCCCTGTGTACAGGTTCCACTGTCTACCTCACTGGAAGCAGTGGCTGTACGGTTTATGCTTCACAAAGCTCTGACAGTGTGCTCTTTGTACTTACCACCATCCTTTACTTTGAAATCCTCAGATTTTAATTCGTTTTTAGACCAGCTTCCTGAGCCATTCCTTTTGATGGGCGATTTTAATTGTCACAACCCTCTATGGGGGAGCACACGTCGTGACATCCGAGGGAAAATTATTGAGACTGTCTTATTCTCGCGAACACTTTGTCTTTTTAATACTGGTGAGCCTACCTTTTTTAGCTGTCAACACCTTTCTTCATCATGCATTGATCTTTCCATTGGGACTGCCACACTTTTTCCTAACTTTTCATGGCATGTGGATCCTAACCCATATGGTAGCGACCATTTTCCCATTATTTTAAAGTGCACTGCTCCTTCATCCTCTCTCATGACACGTTCGCCACGCTGGAAAGTAGACCAGGCAGACTGGGCCATGTTTGAAAGTTCATCTGAGGTAAACCCTGAGACCTTAGTTGGCTTGGATGTGAATGATGCCTGCAAATTCCTTACTGCGTCTATAGTTGAGGCAGCTCATAAAGCTATTCCGCAGTCTTCTACACGCCTTCCTGTTAAGCCGAAACCTTGGTGGACTAAGGAGTGCAGCGAGACTCGGAAAAAACAAAATTGTTCATGGGATGTGCTACGCCGGTACCCGACGCCTCCAAATGTCTTAGCCTTCAAACAGGCTCGGGCGAAGGCTCGATATGTTCGTCGTCAATCCAAAAAGACGACATGGAAGAAATACACCTCCTCCGTTAATAGTCACACCAGTGTAAAAGTTGTCTGGGAAAAAGTGCATAAGATTAATGGGGATTATCGAGCCTTCTCTATACCGCTTTTTGTTCTGCCAGGTGGTGTACTGCCTAGTCTTGAGCAGCAGGCCAATATCCTAGGAGAGCACTTTGCATCTGTATCGGGTTCATCGCATTACTCGGCTGCATTTTTAAAGCATAAAAGTGTTATAGAGAAGAAGAGAATAAATACCTCTGGAGGACTACGAGAACCCTATAATAGACCATTTACTTTTCGAGAGTTACAGGCAGCTTTAAATAAAAGTAAAAATACCTCCCCAGGACCAGACCGGATTCATTACTGTATGCTCAAGCATTTGCATTCTAATACCCTGCAAGCGCTTTTAAACTTTTTTAACCAAATCTGGCGAGAAGGTGTCTTCCCAGACTCCTGGAAAAGAGCCGAGGTTATCCCGCTCCTCAAGCAAGGAAAAGATCCATCATTACCCTCAAGTTACCGGCCCATAGCCCTCACCAGCTCCTTGGGGAAAACCTTTGAACGGATGGTAAACTCAAGATTGGTCTATTTTCTAGAGGAAAATAATCTCCTCGATAAGTTTCAGTGCGGTTTTCGTGCCCACAGATCAACGGTGGATCACCTAGTCAGACTCGAGAAAACTATTCGTGAGGCTTTTGTTAATAGACAGCATTGTGTTTCTGTCTTTTTTGATATAGAGAAGGCTTACGACACAACATGGAGGTATGGAATCTTGAACGATCTTGTCTCGTATGGAATTCGTGGCCGAATGCTCTCACTTATCAAAAGCTTCTTGGAAGACAGATACTTTCATGTCAAGCTTGGTACAACCTTCTCTCGTAGTTTTGTCCAAGAGAATGGAGTTCCACAAGGTGGTGTCCTTAGCGTAACACTATTTTTAATAAAAATGAACTCTATTGCAAAGTCTATCCCACAATCACTTTCCTATTCTCTTTACGTGGACGACTTGCAGATCTCTTGCTGTTCGTGTAACATTTCAGTCTGCGAGAGACAACTACAGCTTGGAATTAATAGTCTGATGAGGTGGGCTGATGCCAATGGGTTCAGTTTTTCACCAGAGAAGTCAGTGTGTGTCAACTTTTCATTACGTAGGGGCATGATCCTAGAGCCTAGTCTGACCTTAAGGAGGCAGGCGATTCCTGTTCGTAATGAACACAAGTTTCTAGGAGTGATATTTGATACAAAGTTGAATTTCCGTAGTCATGTACTTTACCTGAAACAGAAGTGCTCAAGGTCAATGAACCTCTTAAAGGTGCTTTCACACAAGTCTTGGGGTAGCGATCGGGAGTGCCTCCTTCGTCTCTATCGCTGCTTGGTTCGTTCCAAATTAGATTATGGATGCGTAGTGTATGGATCCGCACGTCAATCTACCCTTCAGGTGTTGAACCCGATCCACCATCAAGGCCTGAGGCTTTCCACTGGTGCTTTTCGGACGTCCCCTATTCCTAGCCTATATGCTGAGAGTAATGAATATTCACTTGAAAAGAGACGATTTTATTTAGGGTTCCAGTATGTATTAAGAATTCGCTCTATCCCTTCTCATCCAATCCAGGAATCAATTCAGGATTCTCGCTATGAAACCACATTCCAGAACAAGCCATCTGTCGTACCCCCTTTTACGCAGAGAATTAAAGCATGTTCACAGGCGTACAATCTTGACAGTTTCAGCCTAGTTGCCCAACTTCCACTGGCAATAGCTCCTTGGGAGTGCACAGCACCCATAATCAATTTTACTCTGATTAAATATAATAAGCGGCAAACTCCTGTTGCTGCCCTGCAGCAGGAGTTTTTGCAGGTTGCTTATACGTACAGCGACTGTAGGAGCTTCTTCACAGATGGTACTAAGAGTGATTCTGTTGTTGGTTGTGCTGTTATAAGCAGAGACATGGAAGGTTGTTAGGCGTCTTGATGCCAGAGCCTCAATCTTTACTGCAGAATTATATGCTTTAATTTTAGCTGTTGAATTCATTATAGAAAACTCTATCCAGTATTCTGTTATCTACTCTGACTCTCTCAGCGCATTAAAGGCGCTTGCTTCCTTTGAAATACCGAAGAATACCTTCGTTACTAGGCTCCGGAGCATTGTGCACACTGCAGCAAAATCACACCTACACATCAATTTCTGTTGGGTTCCTAGTCATGTCGGTATTCAGGGAAATGAGGATGCTGATAGAGCTGCCAGTACCTGCATTGAGAGGCAAGTGGATGTGAAGCACATTCCATACACTGACTACAAGCACAGTCTCAAAAGAGCAATCCAGAAAAACTGGCAGTTAGAATGGGACACGGAAATACACAACAAGCTTCATTGCGTGAAACCTACCCTGCGGGAATGGGCAAGTTGCCGACACAGGGAGCGCTTCTTTGAGGTGGTGCTCTGTCGTCTGAGATTGGGACACACCCATCTCACGCATGGGTACCTCCTACGGGCAGAGGCGGCTCCGAAATGTGAACACTGTAACGAGTCATTGAGTGTCATGCATATTCTTATCACATGTCCTAAGTACCATCACGAACGCACCACTTTTTTCTCTACCTTTTTTCGCAATCACGTCCCGTTCCACCCGGCATTATTATTGGGTGACGAACCTCTTGTGCCGCACCATCAAGTTTTTAAGTTTTTAGATAGCATTGGCATCCTACATCGGCTATGAATTTTAGTTTGTTTTCATTTCTATTACATTTGCCTGAAGATTAGCGGTGGCAGAGAGCCAGCGATCATGTTTCGTCGGCACAATCTCCCAAACTTCCTAGTGTGATGAAATTCCTTTAGAGTGCCTCTGGCTAGCGGAGCATCGGTTAAAAATTTCTGGAGGCCTTAATAGGCCTGTATCTTGTAAAGTTTTTACACATTCATTCCCCATATTTTTAATGGAACTACCTACTATAGGTCTTTTCAGTATTGCCTTTAACCTACCCTGTGTTTGGCACACTATGGCCTTAGTTGCCACTGTGCCATTAAACACCTAATTTTCTTCTTTTTCTTGGTCAGGGCAAGAAAAAGACCGTTTGTTGACATTGTTGCGTCGCTAGGACGCAATGTTTACGGAGCGTCCCGGGTGCACACACGAAGTGCGACACCGGATCGACACGGGCGATGCGCTTCCTCGGAGGCAAAATGAACGACCCGTAAGTCTGGCTAAACGAAAAGCCATCGACGTCGCCTTGGACGAAATGATCAACACCGGAGTTGTCCGGCGGTCAAACAGTCCCTAAGGATTTCTTGTGGCGTTGGTCCCAAAAAGGACGGCAACTAACGTCTCTGCGTAGACGATCGCCGTCTGAATGACGTAACTCGGAGAGACGCATATCTGCTACCGAGTATTGACACGATCCTTTCCAGCCTCGACAGAGCACGGTATTTCACTACCCTGGACGCCAGCCGAAGCTACATTTAAGTCCAAATGGAGGCGGGGACGAGACAAAAACAGCCTTGTGTGTTACCGCGGGCTTTTGA
Source organism: Ixodes ricinus (assembly GCA_037355805.1). Lineage (NCBI taxonomy): Eukaryota > Metazoa > Arthropoda > Arachnida > Ixodida > Ixodidae > Ixodes > Ixodes ricinus. The sequence continues at coordinate 30,645 of JAZHYW010009960.1, read as the reverse complement.
ATTCACTAGAATGCCCTTTGGTCTGTGCGGAGCGCCAATGACGTTCCAGCACTTCATTGACCGAGTACTGGGAGAAACCAAATGGAAACATGTAATGGCCTATTTCGACGACATCGGAATCGGAAGGATGTGTTCGACAGGCTAAAGGTTGCGGGTATCACTTTAAACCCAGGAATAGCCGAAACCCGCATCAACTTGCTTGGATTCACGCTCGACTGCGGGCACATCGCGCCAAACCCCGAGAAGCTAAAGGCTATCCGGGAGTTTCCGGCGCCGACGGACGTAAACTCGCTCCTTCGCTATCTGGGAACGGTGAACTTTACCGCCAATTCATCCCAAACTGCGCATCACTTCAAGCGCCACTAACGCGGCTACTGAGAAAGTCCGTGAGATGGAGTTGAAGACCCGAGCAGGAGGCGGCATTCCGCTGCGCCTATTAAGCTCTCGCGGACACAGCTGAATTGAAGCTGCCCGACTTGAACACGCCTTTCGTGATCCAAACGGACGCGAGCAAACTGGGCTTGGGAGCGGTCCTGCTCCAAGAGTACGACGGGGTGCTTGGTCTGGTAGCTTTTGCTAGCCACTCGCTGACACCAGCTGAGGTGAACTACAGCACATGTGAACAAGAGTGCTTGGCCATTGTCTTTTCCTGAAGCGCTTAGACATTATGTCGACGGGACCACGTTCACAATTGAAACAGATCACCAGAGCCTAATATGGCTGTCCATACTTCGCGTTCTGGGGCCTTAGGGCTTCCATTATTCTCCATGAAAGCATACAACAGAAGACCCAAAACAACATCTAGGAGGGAAAAGATTAGCTCTGTATCCCTGGGCTTCTGACTAAATATTAGACAAGGCAAAAAGAAAACGTTAAGAAAGCCTCTTTTTTTTCATAGGAAGCTCAATTAATTGGGCAAGTACCAAGATGAAAAAAAAATTGGAGCTCGAAGCCAATAACCATTTCAGAATAAAGGAAATAGCCAATCAATTATATAAAAATTTGATTTTCTTATTCAAAACACAAAATATAATAGTTAAAGAAACACAGTAAAATAGATTAAGTAATATACGAAAAGTAATGGTTGAAGATGAATATAGAGGTGAAGTGAACAATAAAGGGAATACAAAAAGCGAGGGGTGGAAGGAAATGGGAAGAGAATAAACATTTAGTTTCTTAGAAAAGAACAACAACTTTTGGCATGTAATATAATTTAAATTAATACATACAAAATTATTCTTTAGCATTTTTGAGCTCTGAGTTGTTGAGCTGAACTTTGTTGCATCGGCATTGTTGTGTTCGGCGAGGGGGCGAAGCGGACTGAATATTGCAATTCATAGCAATGAAAAAGGAAAACACCATCACGATAGCACCTCTTAAGAAGCTTTAAATTATCTTTATAAAACACAGATAAACTAGCAATTGATAACATCCCTCTAACCTATCTTGTTTAACACCAATACAACTGCCTTTCTAGACCTTACACATTCCGATCGGTTAAAATTTGAAACATTAATCAAAAATCAGATCACGAAATCAGTAAACATACGTACACTAGCTGAGATTGCCCAGGCTCGCACATTCTAAATCTAACCTTAAATATGAGGGTTTTTTTTTGATAATAAAGCAATAGGTTAAACTTAGTTACAGAAAATAAATAAAACCTAAACACAATAAACTATAACAAATAGAAAATAGAAATAGCTAAGGACAACTGGAATTCACACAAATATCAGTGGGTATTGCGGAGCTCGGCCTTTCTAATTTTAACAAGCTATAAAAATTACGTAAATGCATAGTTCACATATTAATATTAAATCCGCTAAAATATAATATAAATATAATTATTGGTAATTTAACTCCATAATATTTTCTCCTCAACCGGACACTTTAAAAAAATGAATTATCCTGGTCGTCCTCTTCCAAGATTACCAAAGGGCACAGACCAAGAAGGACAGAAAATCAATATTCAAAGCAATAAACCCTAAAGCAGCGACAATATAAATAATTTATAATAAATGCCCGAATGAGCTTTTTGGTCCGTTCCACATCCCGTAGTTTTCATGTCCCAATTTTTTTTTCTTTATAAGTGGTTTTAATGACATATTTTATTTTTGATCATGGGACCGTATTTATTTATTTCCGTGATTGGTTTAAACTAGAGCCACTGTAGTTTAAACCTGTTATGCCATTTAAGAGGGCAGGTGGAGTCGCATTTTTTTTTTTTTATATGCTCTCACTTAGACATTGTCCAGACTTCGCGAACTCGCAAAACGGTTAGCGAGATGGGCCTTGCTACTGCAGAAATACGACCTATGTCGTGCGGTACAGGAAAGGCAGCACAAACGTTGTGGCCGACGCACTGTCGTGAGCCCCCGTGAATTGCGCAAATCTTTCCGCGAGGACCCAGGCCGAGCCAACGGCAAACTCAGGCCATGCGAAGCCGAAAGTCTGTCCAAAATGGAGGCGACCACTGACCTCCTCGGACGAAAACGTGAGCCACAAGACGCAGTGAGCGCAGTGGGGATCGTGTTCAGCGAAGAGCTGACTGAAAGCTCAGCAGAATGATCCGTTGCGTCGAGAGGTGATCGACGGACTCTCGAGGTGAGTCGGACTCTGTGGAGACGGGCGGCTCGTACGTCGGGCGACACGACTGCTGGTATTGCAGTAAAGGCCGAGTGTCAGGATGCATCTGGTACTGATACTGACACGCTGGATCAATTTCTGCTGAACGCCGACGGCTCTTGCACTCTAAGAAAAAATGGAGGAAAAAGTAGCAACGGCGCATTTTCCACACGTTTACTGACGCGCCCCCAAGCGGACACGAGAAGAAGGGAGGAACGAGACGTTGTCTTCCTTATCCAGGCAGAAGGAAGAAAGCTTGCGCCCTGCCGACTCATCTTCTTTCGGTTTCGTTTTCGAGCACGTCGCGCACGTTGTTTAAGAAATGTTGTTGAGTTGATTGAGCTCCAGCGGCAGCGAAGGCCGCCGTTAATTCCGTCTTCTAGTCCAAACGTGCAGAACATTTCGGTTGCATTGACGTTTTTATCACTAATTTTATCAAAGGAACAAACGAAGCCGCTAGAAACAGCGAAGTTCCAGAGCAGTGCCAGCAGCGCTACGTACACTGGGAAAATGGCAGTCTCTGGATTGCGGGTTCCACGCGGAACTAGCAGTAGCTGAACCACGCGGACTGTGTCGACGTTTTCGACGTTATGGAAGTCGCAGGAACTGCTTCCAAGGCAGGCAGGTTTTCCTGCCGGCTGCTACTTGAGGCCTTCCGTGCTGAGTTCGGTCTGGTTTTCCCGTGCCGAGTGCCAATCAGCGTTCAACGTGGTTCTGTATTTCCGCGTGTCAGCAACATAGCAGCAACATCGTGATGGCACCGTTAGTGCGTAGTGAACAGAAGATCTGGAATTATCGCCGATGTGACCGTGTGTTCGCGTATCAGCGGTGTAACAACATGATGAGATGACGTAAACTGTCGGGCATTGAGGCTGCTGGTCGGGCCGTGATCGGAGGGGGCGGGTGTCGCAGTATGACATTCCGCTTTACATTAAAGAGTTTTAGTGACCACTCGAGGAATTAAAGCGTCGATTAACGTGGATAATTCATGTTGGAACGCAGTCTGAACGGTAAGTTCCATCGTTTAGTGGACAATGCGACTGTCGGTCCCCGAGAGCGATTGCGCTCTGGGAAAAGACTGAGCAGTACGATAATTATGACTGGAAAGTACGTATGTCACATTAGAATTTTAGCATTAGAACAAAAAAAGTAAAATCGAGAGAAAGCAGTAAAATATAAAAAGAGAAAGAAAAGGCTATCCTATTTTGCTGTTTAAATATGCTACGGTTTCTGGAGAAACTGCCCTCTAAGTGACACGCTGGGATGAGCGGAAGAAGTTTTCGAGCTCGCCACGGCGTAGATCTGTACACTTCAACACCTGCCGCAAGTCGCGGCTTTGGCTCCGTTCAAGTTGATCAAAATCGCCGATTTCTCTGCCCGCGAAGCATTACTTCCAGCTGAGTGAATATCCGCTCTCCAGAGATTAATTCAAGACGGCAATTGCAGCCGTGCGCGAACAGCACAAATAGAAAAACAAACACTACAATAGAAATACTGGCTACGAAGTGCCGTGCGGGAAAACAAACTCATGGCTTGGAACCGCATTGGAGCGGCTCGATTTATTGGCTTTCAAATAATTACAGCATGATCGAGCGTTTTCTTTTGATAAGAGATTCATCCCCTGAACCATTAAAAGTACTCTCAGACGTATGACGTTGCTGGAAAAGAATCATCATGCTTGGAATATTTTTTATTGCTTAGGGAGTCACCGAGAAATTCCGTACGTTCAAAACGACCAGTATAAAAGACGTAAACGCGGAGCTCGGGAGTAGTGATCGGGTTAGTGTGCTGTTATTGGCTGCTGTATTGATGTTTGTATGTGCGGTGCGTGTGTATGAGCTCAATGTATGTTCAGCTCATGCTTGTAGGTTGCGTAATATGTCCACATGTGTGTATAATAGAGGTTCCCGAAGCGAAATGGTGGCGTGAAGAAATAAAAAATATTTTTAAAACATGAATTCGGCGGTACTTAGCGCCACCCAGCCTAGCTACTTGCGATTACTCTGCTTGACCCTGCCCTCTGGCAGGGTCAAGCAGATTTAACCTCCTTTACGCTACGCGGCTACGCCATGATTTCGTGTTACCGTGCTGAAATGAGACAAGAGGCTGCTTCGAATTTGCTTTTCTTGAGAGGCGACTTTTGGTTTTGCGGACGAATGGTTTACCACTCCTCCGTGATGTGCGGTTGACACAACGGTTGTCGAAGGAATTGTTGCTCGAGGAATAGCAAAGGTAAGACATAAAGTGCGGGAACTGGGTGCCGGTTGTCTCCGTTTAACATCGCAGTGCTGACGATAAGAAGTCTGAGTGACTGCATGCTTTCGAAACGTAAGTTTCTTTACCAGCTGCAGGGAGTAGCCGGTTTCGGAAATAAATACAGTTCGCGGAAAGCTCGTGTTACGTTTTTATTTGCTGCTCCTCTCGCTCCGTACAATAGACTTAGTGTTCTCGTTAAGCCTTATTGGGCTCTATTCGCTCGATTCGTGGCCGCCATAATGAGACGCAGGCGACTGGAGGAACTTTTGCTCCCCTACTTTAGGGACGAAAGTTTCTCCCTTTCTGAGAACAGATGTGTCGAGAGGTTTCTCCCTTTAGGGAGGACTATACTGACCCTTTTTCTAAGAGGTGTGCTGAAGCATATCCCAAAAAGTCTGAGGTGCGCAGTAATGCGTTACTATCACGACTCGCACTTGACCGGACATGCGAGTGGCTCTAGGACTTACACAAAGTTATCCGCATTGCAACCTGGCCGGGCATGAAAAGGCGCGTATTCCGCTACGCCCGCACTTGCACTCGCCACAGCTTCACACCCAGAGGCCGCAAACCTCCGGGCCTAATGCAGCCGATCCACAGACAAAAACCATGGTCTTTGGCGGCTTGCGACATGGTCGGCCCTTTAGCAGGAGCCCCAAAGGATAAAGTACCTGTTGGTTCTCACTGACCACTTCAGCAAATGGACAGAACTTTTCCACTACGACAGCTGACGGCCCGAGCAATCACCGAAAAGCTCATGGAAGTGTTCATCTCGATTCCGGGTTCGCTGAAGCTCATCTAACAGATGGAGCAAGCTACTTCCTCGGGAAGGTATTTGTGGACGCTTGCAAAGCGCTGGGCATCAAGCACAAAACAACCACATCCTGCCACCCGCAGGCGAACATCACGGAGCGATGTAACCGAAACATCAAACTTATGCTGGCAGCATTTCCCGAAAAGCAACGCGACTGGGACGCATACATTAACCAGACTGGGTTCGCTCTCCGTTCCACTGTCAATCGTTCTACAGGCTTCACTCACGCCTTCGTGACATTCGGAAGAGAATTACCGAATTTAATGAACCCGTCCTCAGGGCTTACGCCGGGGTGAGCGACGCACAGTGGAAACAGACTGGACATGCGCGCACGCTACAAACCCGGATGACTTAAGCTACCGGAGGCCCGTCGCAATCTCGGGGTAGCGCGAGCTGAACAAAAGGGCACAGTACGACCGCTCTCGCCGAGATCTTCGCTACGAAGTAGGCGATCTCGTGCTCAGACGAAGCCATGTTCTGAGCAATGCCAGCAAAGGCTTTTCTGCTTCACTGGCACCAAAGTTGTATGGCCCGTACCCGAGTGCACGAAAAATTTTCACCACTCGTGTACAAGCTCACTGAAAAAGACCCGAGAAAAGTCAGCGGGCCTGTGCATGTCTGCGATCTCAAAACTTACAAGAAAAGGGAAGAAGAGGGGGACGAACAAACGCAGCCCCTATGCCAATATGCACACAAACGATACCACGCCAAAGATGAACAGCATGCGTCTCGCTAAAACCTGCAAACTCGGATAAACCAATATCCGGAGTTTTTATAGAGGCAGTCCCAGTGAGCGACGAAATGTCACATTAAGGGAAATGCAAAACACAATACACGAGCCAACGTTACTGGCACCAGCCGCCTTCGCGAACGCGTCAGACACCATTGTTTGCTAGGAAGCAGTGACCTAGATAGGTCACCTCAGCATTTGCTCCCAGATCAACCCGCAGGGGAGAATCTCGCTGCTGGCATCCGACAAAGGGTAGCATAATGGCCATTGGTCAGTTTTGTCGCCCGGGGTTCTCGTCAGTCAACCAAGGGGTCACGACGGAGCGGTTTCAGCTGACAAAGAGGACGTGTTTTTCCGGAGCTCCTGCGAAGCTACGCGTGATTCTTGGTATGATTTAGTTTTATTTTGCACGTGTGTTTACGGGGTAGTAGAAAGCAGTTTTTAAAGTAGCGATAGGATAGTTGGGTTCAAGTTGATTTTTAGGTAGGGTCACGAGACCGAACCATGTGCACGTTTGAAACTTTTGGCAGGCTCGTTGGTTGTATGGGCAGAGGCGAACCTAGGCTTTGTTGGTTTGACTTTGGTGGGATATTTGTTGGGGTCACGCGGTGAGTTGGTAGGCGACGGTGAATACCCGACGGTTGAAGGCTGAGAAGCCTTAAGTAAAGGAGGACCCGATGTAAAATGTAGAAGTATGGCCGTTGTTGCAGCATGATGGAGACGGAGTTCGAAAGTGTAGCAGACGCCGAGGGGATCAGCTTTACGTGCCGGAGTTGCGAGAAGGTAGAAGATGGTTTTAGGAGAATAGGAGGGGAATAGGTGACTATGGTTCATCAGTTCAAGCTGGAAAAAAGGGTAGAGAGAGGAGAAGCGGGTTCCGCTCAAGACGCAAGTCGAAGATGTGATTAAGAGTACCGAAGCGGATGTGGAGGAGATGACCAGGGAATGGGAAAGCGAGGTAGAGAGTGTGACGGGACAGCTGGAGGCAAGAACGGTAGCAGCGAGCACAGCTTGAGCGACAGGTGGAGGAACTTAGACAGGAGAGGAAGAGTGGAAGGTGGAATGGGAGGAGCATAAGAAGGAGTGTGAGGATATGAGGCAGCACCTGACAGGAGTAGTCAATAAGGAAAAGGAGGAGATGGCAGAGAAGACGGCGGTAGGGGCAGCAGACCAAGGGTGACAATCAACTAGTGATGAGTTGGTTGGCAATGTAATAAAGGAGTACTCTGCGCAGCTGTATAGTGCGGCAGTACAGCAGGGTTTGAGGAAGGCAGCAGAGATTGAGGCAGAGAAAGTACAGTTAGCTGGAGGGGCTGAAGACCGGCAGTCGGGGGTAAAGAGAGTGCTGGTGGTAGGAGACTTCTCAAACATAACAAGGGTGACGGAGGGGCTAGTGAACATGGTAAAGAGGATTGGAGAGTAGACATAGTGGCCAAGTTAGAAAAGTGCATGGTAGACGCTATGGCCAAAGCGAAGGAGGAGGTTTCGGAAAATGGAGGGAGAGAACCTAGTTGGGGGGGGGAGAAGTACATGAAGGACTAAAGGATGTGCTAAAGGGACGGAGCCAGAACCTCGGCAGGCAACATACAGGTGGAGTTAGGCAAGCTAGTGGGGTCTCTGAGACGGTGCATGTGCAAATATCCTGCATCCCAGAGGTCTGGGGACAGTCTTTGCAGACAGAGAAGCCGGTGGTGGAAGCTAACCGGGTGATAAGGAGGATGAGCCGACGATTTCAGTGCGGAGTAATGGAAGTTAACAGCGTGGTATCCGAGGATCGCTCCGACCCTTTTACATGGGGCACCCACTACACTGGAACCACTGGTAGCAAGGTAGAGTGATAGCATTGGACGTCACATTGTACATTTTCTGGGGGATCCCGGAGCCCTGAGGGCGCCGGTGTAAAATGAGGGCCGAAATGTAGATCCAGGGGCGAGGGGTTTGGGAGGGTGGGAGGAAGGTTCGCAGGAATAGGAAAAATAAAGGGCTTAACATGGGTTTCATAAACTTGCAGGTGGCAGGAACAGAATAAAGTGGGGAAGATCGAAGAGCAATTAGAAAGCGAAAACTTTGCAGTGTATGGATTAGCAGAAACACACCTGGGGGATATGAAAGAACCACCATACATACCGGGATATCGTATGAAGGGATGCAACCGGGCCAATGGGGAGCGCAAGAAAGGTGGATTGGGGGTGTTAGTGAATGGTCGGGAATGGGGAAGGGACCAAGAGGGTTGCAGGGAACGCATGTGGATCAAAGGCAATATTGGGGGTTCGGACACAATCCTGGGTTTTGTGTATCTAAAAACAAGGAGTGATGCATGGGAGGAAAACGCAGAACGATGTGCATCAGGAGACGTTAGGGAAATCGGCACTAAGAGGGAAATAATTATCTTGGGGGACATGAATACACATTTGGAGGTCTTTGATGGACATACGGATTCCACAGTGTGGGAACCTGGCGGTCCCCATCGTTCCTGTCGCCAGGGGCGCACCTCCTTTTTCCCCCTCTCCTCCGGCAACATCTCCGTGACATCCTCTCCACCCACCGCGCGTGTGATTGGTGGGAGTGATACGCCAGGTGGCGCTCTCCCGAGCACGACTTTAACTGATAAGAAGGGACAGCGTCCGGCGCGGAAGGGTTCTCTCCTCTGGCTTGCGACCACCACCTGCACCGGACACAACATCGGGCCGCTTCCCCTTCGGGGGCTCCGGCGAGGCCACGACATCGGCACGGCGGGCAGCCATCGGCATCCTGGATCCGGCGACGACATGGGGCACGGGCAAGTCAACACCAGCCCGGGCCGGCGACCATCGGCCGACCAGAGTTCCCGCGGCACCACCCAGAGGCAATAAACGGTCACAACAGAGAACGGTGTGGCGTTGTTTGCTCGGGGACGAGCTAGGGGAATGAGGCGAACCCCACAAAATGGCGCACCAACGTTGGGGCCTGCTCGTTCCTGGGCGAATCGCCCGCAATTCCACGCTGCTCTGGTGACCGTTGCTCTGGCGCCCGGAAGACGCCGTCGCCGCGGGAAGCTCTCCCCAGGCATGCCCAAGATCCCGCCGCCGGTTCCCCCAAGATGGACGCCACCCGCCCAGGCCATCCCGGAGCCCCTTTGTTTGCGTCGCCCACGAAGAAGGAAGACCGTGTGAGTTCGCACCTTCGACGACTCCGGCCGCGTTAGTTGGCTTAGTATTGTCAGTTGTCTTTCCGCGTTTCAATGACTATTTTAGTATTACATTTTGTTGTGAGTTGGACTTGTGTTCCGTTTTTGTATTTTCCGTTCGCACCACGTGGGTGAACGTTTTTCGTGCTGGGGTCAGTTTCTCCGTCGCGTTCTGATCTTGTATTGTCTTGCTTTTTACGCTAAGCTTCTGAGGGTTGCGGCCTTTTCCTCCGCGTCGCTTTTAGTATTTTGGTTATTTGGTCGTGCCCATGCGCTCCTTTTCATTGTTCTTAGAGTTAGGCCTAGGTCTTTGTTTGAATCGCTCCTTTGTCGTGTCGCGGGTTTTCCAGGGTAGTTAAGGCACTGTTGAGGCGCTATCTTTATTTAGGAAAGGGAATGGTTATCAGGTTTTATAGAATACAGATAGTATTCGCGGCGAATGGTTAGGAGAGACAGGCAGATTACGTGATTGTTTCCATTGCGTAACCCCCCATAAAATGTTCTCCAGGCTTGAGGCGAACCTTTTTCCGTTAAATTGGTTCTTTACGCGCCACCAACTTCGTCTTAGGCGTAGTACAGATTTTATTACTTCCGAAGGCGATTTCGAGACCGAGCGGGCACCTTGTGTCCGGCGGGAATCTATGGTTAGCAACAAGAGTAGCGAAGGATCAGCAGTTCGGTCTGGGTTTGTAAATATACGCGTTTCTTTGGCTCCAAGGAGTCGGGCGGGGCGCTGGCCGTTAACGTCGCAAAGTAGCTGGTATTGCTATGACGGACTCCGGGAGTCGGGCCGCGCCCCGCCGGCGCTGTATGCTGCTGGTATTGCAGTTGGCGCGAGGGTATTCTTCGGGATAGATTAGTTTCTGCTGATTCCGACGCACTTATGCAGCCCGTTTTAGCTTCCGCGAACGACCTTCGTTTGTTCGTGGTACGTGGTGGCGCTGCGCAGTCCGAGACGCACGGGAATCGTTTCGTGTTAGTTCGCAATTTCGGTGTGATGGTGACCGAGTGACTCTAAGACTTCCGCAAGTTATGTTGCTCGGAATCACCTGTTTTGTGTGCTTAGATGCCGCCTACGTCGGTATCTCTTCGGACTCGCGTGACTCAGGCGGAGGAGTGACACCAAGACCTTCGTTTTATCGGTTGTTCGGTGATGGGACGAGAGGTTATTGTTTCATTTTGGTCAGACCGGCAGGTTTAAAGTACTAGCCGTCTGGCGAGCGGGAGGTTAGCTTCGAGATGTGCGAGACCGGGCAGGTTTAGAGTACTAACGGTTTTCGCTGCAGTGATGAGCGCCTCGGTGTGGAGTTGCAAGCGCGTGTTGGAACACAGTGGGAAAACTGTAGATACCGCTTCGGAGTTTTTCGGTGCAGAAAAACAGGGTTCTGGAGCTCGTCCCCACCACCGGATGTAAATCTTGCGCGAATAAGTTTTCTGTTGTAGATTCGGAATAGCTCGGCATGTTGGAGCGTTTTGGTTTGCTTTCTCGCTTGACTCGGACCGGTCCCAGCGCTTGCAGTAAGACTTTTCAGTTATGCGGTGCGGGATTGGTTTGGCGATAGCGCGTACGCATTCTAATCCGCGAGTTCGTAGTCTTTTGTTCAGGTTAGTTCCAAGAGAGATAATCCGTTTTGAGCTCGCTGCTTTTCGACCCCTTTGTCTTGCCATCTTCAGTGCTGCGTCAGAGCGTTCTGGACTGCTTGCTTGCTTGAGCCGGACCCGTCTCGGTGCTTGCAAGAAGACTCCTTAGTCATGCGGTGCCGGGATTTGGTCTCGGTGATAGTGGGTACGCTTTCTAGTGCGCAAGTTCGCAGTTCTTTGTTCAGTTCAGTTAAAAGATACTCCGTCCTGAATTAGCTTTTCCTAAAACGTTTCGGCTTTGTTGTTTTTTAGTGTCGGGAACTGCACTGCATCCGCGTTTGTTTACGGTTTTATATTATTGTGCCGCGATAGGAGATTGAGTTGTTTAGTAAGCGTTTCGTAGTGTTGGTAATTTTAAGTGTTTGCGTGTTCTGGGACTTCGCTACGTGGAGTGCGCTGGGACTCTTCAGTGCTGTGTGTGTGTGGTGTGTGCGCGACTGTGCGGCCTCCACGTACTCGGACTCGAGATTTGAGGGAGGGTAGTGTGGGAACCTGGCGGTCCCCATCGTTCCTGTCGCCAGGGGCGCACCTCCCTTTTCCCCCTCTCCTCCGGCAACATCTCCGTGACATCCTCTCCACCCACCGCACGTGTGATTGGTGGGAGTGATACGCCAGGTGGCGCTCTCCCGAGCACGACTTTAGCTGATAAGGAGGGACAGCGTCCGGCGCGGAGGGCTTCTCTCCTCTGGCTTGCGACCACCACCTGCACCGGACACAACATCGGGCCGCTTCCCCTTCGGGGCTCCGGCGAGGCCACGACATCGGCACGGCGGGCAGCCATCGGCATCCTGGATCCGGCGACGACATGGGGCACGGGCAAGTCAACACCAGCTCCGGGCCGGCGACCATCGGCCGACCAGAGTTCCCGCGGCACCACCCAGAGGCAATAAACGGTCACAACAGAGAACGGTGTGGCGTTGTTCACTCGGGGACGAGCAAAGGGGCTGGGGAAACCCCGCAACAGGGAGGATGTTAAAGGAGTTCTGCGAAGCTCTTGATATGGTATTGGTGAATGCTCAGGCAAAATGTGATGGAAAAATAACGTGGGAAGGAAAAAACTCGCACTCGACTATTGAATATTGTTTAATGTCGCAGAAGCCATACCACGAATTAGGAGGTATTGAAATAGATGAGGAAGGCACAAAAAGTACGGGGAGCGACCATAAGAAAATCAAGATTAGATTTGGCACAGCAAAATTAGAAATGCAAAATCAAAAGCAAGAAGGTAGCAATAACTTAAATTATAAACATTTACAGGAGGTATCTAAGCGAATCGAGAGTATAGTTTCCAAGCAACCGGAAAGAGAATGGACATATGAAGACTTAGTTAGTGCTTTCAAAAAGAGAGTTAGAGAAATATCGAATCAAACAAGGAGGAAGAAAACTAAAACGCCAGCTCAAAAGCTGGTGGAATAAAGAGGTCAAGGAGCAATATTGAGACGCCAAGCGGCATCAAGAGAACACAGATGGGAAAAGAAAATGGGGGGCCACACCATCTGAAGTAGCATCAAAATGGGAGGACTTTCAAGAATAAAAGCGGGAGGCATCAGCATTTATACAAGCCACACTTGGGAGGGCAGGGGTCCAGGGGATGATAGAGATAAATCAGAAGGATATGAATGCGGCAAAAAGGTTCTAGGAACACATCTGTGCGCAGAGAGAAAAAGACTGAGGGGTACAAACAGACACTAACCACACAGAAAGAGAACAACGTTAGAGGGGGAAGAGGCAATAGAATACATTAGACATATAATCGAAGCATCATGTCGGAAGTTAGAAGCATTTCAGGCCGTAAGTAATGGTAGAATCTACACAACACAAGAGGGAGATCCTACTAAAGAAGAGGAATTGACCAGAGGGAAATAAGAAAAAGCAGAAGGGAAGGTCGCGCCGGAACTGCGACAGGTCCAGACGGCATACGAATGAGACTGATAAAAGTTCTAGTCGAAACAAGCAAATTGAAACTAAGGCTGGTGACTGACCATTTACTTATGGGAAGGGAGGTACCCAGTGACTGCTAATTGAGCAGGATGAGATTATTATTTAAGGGCAAGCAAGGGAAAGACAGTATCAAATCATACCGACCAATCACAGTAACTTCAGTAATATACAGACTAGCTATGCAAATTGTAAAAAGAATGGAAGAATGGGCAGAGAAAAAGCAGATTCTGGGGGAGCTTCAAGACGGTTTCAGAACGGATAGACGACTACTTGATAACTTATACGTAATCACTCAGTGCATAGAGATAGCAATGGCAAGTCAAAGGCCATTATGGGTAGCGTTTTTGGACATCAAAGGTGCATATCACAATGTGAATAAGGAAAACCTCTGGGTCCAACTGAAAGGATATGGGCTAGGAAGAACCCTGGTTAAGTATCTGAGAGCAGGTTTATACGGAGAATAGATTGGCGATAGCATGGGAAGCCAAAACTACAAGACCATCAGCAATACAAAAAGGACTTAGGGTCGTCCATTGTCTCCCCTGCTCTTTATGATATACCTCAGTGCAATGCAAAAAAGGATTAGAACAGTGAACTTAGGTTTTGACCTGACTTACATGGAGGAAGGGCTCAAAGTAAATCAAGTATTGCCTGGGTTAATGTAGGCGCACAACATTTTACTCGTATCAGAAAGTCGTGAGACAATACCGGAGCTGATTAGTCTTTGCAGCGGAAAGAAGCTAGTTTAATCGTAAAATTCAGTAGGGACGAGTCGGGTATAATAGTTTTCAATGACAAGAGGGGGGAACCCTTGGAGATACAGGACACAGTGATAGAACACGTAGAAACGTACAAATATCTAGGAGTATGGTTAAGTGAGGGAAGAGAGTATCTAAAAGAATATGAGGAAACGAGATTCAGCTATTATGAAACACAGCGCACTCTGGAACTATAATAAATATGAAGGCGTTAGGGGTGTATGGAAGGGAGTAATGGTGCCAGGACTGTCTTTTGGGGATAGCGGTATTGTGTATGAGGTCAGAAAGCAAGGCAGGTTTAGAGATATAGCAGAGGAGTGAGGGCAGGTTGGCATTGGGGGCACATGGGGATACACCAAATGGGAGTACACGGGGATATGGGCTGGGCATCTTTCGGAGAGAAAAGCAATCAGTAAAGTAAAATTTAAACAAAGACTAGCTGAAATTGAAAATACACGGTGGGCAGCGAAAGGGGGCGCACAAGTATCTATATATGAAAAGTCTAAACATTAAGTAAAAAAACCGAACCCGCAAGCTGAGATCTAAATACGTTCAACGAGATGGGGCCGATCAGAGCATATGAGTAGAAAAGGGAGTAAAGGAAACAGATGAAATTGTGGGAAGAGGAAATGCAGGGGAAATCAGCTTTAACAATATACAGGGCACAAAAACAAGAAATAAAGAAGGAGCAGTTGAATGATAATTTATTGAGGAGCGCATTGCGGTTTGAAGCTAGAACGGGGGTGCTAAGAACGAAAACATATAGGGCTAAATTCCAGGAAATAGACACACTATGCGGCACATGCAACCGCGAAAGGGAAACTATAGAATATGTAATTTTAAGGTGCACGGGGCTGCGTCCCACTTTCTTGGGGGATAACTACAGATTTGGAGGGGGCACTGGGATTTGTAAACAAGGATGGACAAATAGATAGGGAAAGAATTGCAGTAACTAAGAGGAGATTGGAAGATTGGTGGAAAAGATCCAGTGACGGGGGGGGGGGGTAATTATACAGATAAAAATGAGCAATGGAAACACATTAAAAAGGCGGTAGGGAAGAGTTGTCCTAGAAAAAAATTGATACAAATTTTAATACAGACGGGATGACAAACTGTTAGGCTAGGTGGCGCAAGCTGACGCCCGTTAAAAAGGGTATAGCCATTACCATCCGTCCATTCATCCTTCACCGAAGTTGACCATCGAGGAAATTTCAGTTGATGCGTTCACCCCAAGAGAGACAAGAGCAAGTCATGGCGCCCTCGCAGAACGGACGTGGCGGCGGCTGCCCCAGGGGACCCCGGCACGAAAGCCCCTATCAGGCTCCGGACCAGGCAAGGAGGCCTGGAGATAGCCCTCACCGCCGCACGGTGCCCACTAGGATGTCCCAGGAGGGCACGGAGGCGCCACGGCGCTTCTTTTCTGCCGACCCCTGGGAACGCCAGCCCAGAGTCTTGGCGACCACACTCCTGGACGGGGTCCCGGAACCCTTCCGTGGGCGGTCGGTCTGCGAGGTGGACGGGGCCTCCGACGGGGCCTGTCTGCAGCTTCCCCTGGCGTCCCGGGCCTGCCGTGGCTGCGGGGTCCTCTTTGTGCATCGAGGCCACCTCCGTTTTGCGAACCCCATGGCCCTTATGGCCGCCGCACCGCTTCAAGACGCCGACGCCGTCCCCAAGTCGTGGCCCGCATGGCCGTTGACCGGAGGTTCGCTGCTCCTGTCGTGGAGGCGGCCCCTCGGCCCCCAGGTGCGCCTCCCCAGGCTCCTTCGCCAAACCAGCTAACCGGCCCGATCGTCGCTGACCGTCCTGCCCAGGCCCCGGAAGAGGAAGCCGTCCCGATGAACTTCGGGCCGCACTTCGAGCAGTTCCTCCTCCGGGATGACGATCTGCTGTAAACCTGCTCTCCCAGTAAAGATACCGGACGCGGTTACATTTTGTTTTGTTTTTGTTTTGTTTTCGAGAGTCGGTAGGTTAATTTTTATTTCTATTAAACCTACCTCAGCCTTAAAGAGGGGGAGTGAGGGAACTACGTGTTCCCCGCATCTCTATCTAGGCCTAGCTCAGGCAGGCCGTGGGCGTTGCCTTGTCGGGCGCGGTACGCGCCCGACAAGGCAAAGCCCCACGGCCTGCCTGATGCGAGGTGAGGCCGAATTCCCTTGTAGACGGCTCTCCCTCGTCCTTCTTGGGTGATTTGCCGAAGGCAGACCCCTCGGGATCTTGACTTAGACGCGTCCGCCCCTCCGGGGACCCAGGCTACGTCCGACCACCCCGGGCGCGTCCATTCCTGCAGGCTATATAAGACGGCCCAAATCCAACGGGAGGGACTCTCGCTGGGGGAGGCTCTGCTCGACGGAGACTCCCTTTCTTTACCGATCCTCCCCCTCCGTGATACTGTCAATAGCGGCAGCATGGACTCCGACTGGCGATCCTGTCAAAAGAGACAGCGTCGTTACCTCTGACATTGTTGGCCCTCGAGGAAGCGTGTGGCGTTATCGTCAAATAATCACGTCATTATCCTGATCGGAGGAACCTAGTGTGCTTCTAAATCGCACCCTCAAACGGCGAAACAATAAGTTATGCTTGTATGGTTCCGTCCGCCTTCATGGTTTCGTCATAATCCACTACGCTGGTATAGGATGTCCCATAATACGACACGATTGCATGAGGCTTCTTCCATCATCTTTTCATCATCAAGATGTTCCACCAGAAAATAAACAGTCAAATAAGATATCAAAATATTATATGCACTATAAAAATTATTTCATGAACACTAAAGCCCTTCCGCAATGGTTTAGGACAGTCCATACTATGATTGCATCACAGTTATGTATAGTAATGTCCGTTCCTAACCTGAATAGAAAAAAACAGTTATGAAAAAAAACATTCCGTTAATTTTAAAGAATGCATAAAAAGGGATGTGGCAATCAGATTGTATACACCGAAAAAAAATCATTTTAGCTGGTAGGACATTTTCTACAAATATACAACTTGATAGCCTTTGTGATTAAATTTCGTGCATATACTTCCTCTTGTACTGTAACAATACATAAATTAAAAAGGTTGCTTGATAACTGGGAAAATCTTGAAAATAACTGCTTTCTATATAGTTTTAGATGGGTGGAGAGCATCAACGTAGTTAGACGGAATCACACTGACGTCTTTATTTTACCAAAAAAGGTTGCGCTTGCACTTTATCCGCCACGCGTATTCGCTGTATTCATTAATATTTGCATGGAATTAGCTCTGTTCCAACAAAACGCTCACAGTTTGTCTCTTTTAAGGGCAATGACTCGCACTCCTCTCACGTGATGGATGGATGGATGAATGCTTAATGTGACTGGCTATACCCTTCGTAGCGGGCGGTAGCTTGGGTCACCTAGCCTAAGTCTAAGGAAGCAAAGCAAATGATTCCTCCCGCCCTTCTAAGCTCATTTTTCCCCCTAACTATTACCAGGTAATGTGGGATATCACCAGGACGACCTTCGGGCGATCGGGCAAAAAAACTAAAAAACATGACCCCCGCCTCTTCCCCCCGGCGAGGGAGTCGCCAATTTTCCTCTGGTCAAACCTAGTCGGCGCTACCCTTGCACCGGACCCATTGGGGGACAGGGTTGAGACTTTGGGCCGGAGCCACACGGGAGGGAGTCCCAATTTTCCTGTCCCGCCTGTCCCCAGCTGTGCTAGTTAGTTGTGTATCATTAAATTTTCCCTAGATATCTCCACCAATCTTCTAATCGCCTCTTTGTGACTGTAATCCTCTTCTACTCCGTCATTCCATCGTCGCCACTTTAAAGCCAAGTGCTCAAGTGTCTCACTCTCATTATGGCAGGCAGCACGTAATGCGTCTATCTCCTGAAATTTAGCCGTTTACGTCCTCGTCCTTAAAACTCCCGTTCTCGCCTCGAGCAGCAAAGAACTTCCCAGTGAATTGTCAAACACATTTTCCTTTCTTCTGTCCTGCTTTTGTGACCTATACACTATTAGAGCTGATTTCTCCTGCATTCTTCCCTCCCACATTTTCTCTCTGCCTCTTTCCCCCATTTTGCACTGAAGTAGTCTGCTCCAGCCCCATCACCAGTGCGTAGGTATTTAAATGTAAGCTTTCGGATTCGGTTTGTCCACTTTGTGTTTTTAAACTTTTCATGTATGATTACTTAAATACCTTCTGTGCCCACCGCGTATTATCCATTTCGGTCAACATTTTTTCAAATTTTAACTTACTATTGCCTCCCTGCTTTCAAAAGATAACCAGCCCATGTCCCCTGTACACCCTCATTTGGTGTCTTTCCATGTGCTCCCAGTGCCAGTCTGCCTACGCTTCTTTGTCGAATTTGCAATCCTATTTGAACCTCTGATTTCATACACAGTACCCCACTGCCAAAAGACAGTCCTGGTACCATCACTCCTTTCCATATACCTCTGACTACTTATTGATGACCTTCAAGCCAATGTCTAATCCTCCATTGGTCTGTTCGCCGACAACTGTGTAACATACTCTGAAATAATTTTTGATTCTGATGTTCAGTCACTTCAGACTGTTGTGATAGATGGCAAATGCAACTTAACATTAACAAGTGTAAATCCCTGAGAGTATCACGTCAAAATAACACTTGTCCTTTTTACCACATCGAAAGTGTTGTTTTAGAATTTTATATTCATATAAGTACTTTGGCGTACACAAACCTAACAACCTAACGTGGAGTACTCATATTGAATATGCAACTAATACTGCTAACAATATGCTCGGGCACCTCAAAAGAAACTTCTCTTTTTTTACCGCTGTCCTTAACACTGCTACTTTATAAATCTCCATTTTGCAGTACTCTCGATTACACAGCCAGTATCTGGCCCTGCTAAAACTCTTACATTATCACTATAAGCCATTAAAACCGTTCTGTTCGTTTCATGCTACATAACTATCATCGCACATCATGCGCCACAGCAAAAGAAACGACTTTAGGGCTGCCTCCGCAGAAACGTATCTCAGCTTTGCTTATTTCGTGAGGTCTACCACGGTAACCCTTTCTCACGTCAGCATCTGTTAACACAACCATCTTATTTTTCATCACGTGTCGATCATCCAAATATACTAGGTATCCCCCTTTGTCACTCATATAGACTAATCAATCTTTGATACTCACGACGTCTCTAGATTGGAATCGCCTTCACGCACCGATTGCCGGCATAGCCGAAAGCCCCGAATTTAAAGATACCATTGGGGAGTTTGGTTTTTGTTCGGATTAACAGTTACGTGTTACGCTTACCTGCCTATAAATAGTTTTGTGTATGCATTTAGATGCTTTGTTTATTATATCTTATATTTACTGGCCTATAGTTCTCTATGTATGTTATTTAGGTGCTTTTGTCCATTCCCCTTTATAATGCCTTCGGACCCTGGGCGAGGAGATAAATAAATTGATAAATGAAAGATTGTTGGTTTACTTGGAACCTAGCAGCTCTCATCGTAGAGGAAGTACTTCTGCCTTGTTCCACAAATAAGCTCAACGATAAAATCACAGCACATAGGATTTGTTCATTCGAGACTCAGGCGCCAGCAGAACACACTTAGACTCTGCACAGCACCGAATGTTTAGTAATTATTTTTACATATCAGATGATCGTTCTTTTGACGTTATAAAACATTTACATTGTTTTACCTGACACGCCTAATGCAAACTTAAACACAAAAAATATATATATGCGCTGTGTTTGGTTTAAGTGTAGATTCCTGGTGTAAAACTTCCCTTTCCCAATACCAAGTTAGCCTCCTCTTTTTTTATCCGACCGGAATATGTGCCACTATGTAAAGTGTGAGAAATTTTAATAAATATAGCAACCAAGAGGTTATTGTGGACAGATTAGAGGCACCTTGAATGAACGTGTGCCTTATCTCAAATTTGTTGAATTAAAATGTATCCTGCAATGATGTAACAAGGTTACTACAGTCGACATTTTAGAATAAACAGTAAATCTTCCTCAAATTACGTGATATCCTTAATGTTGATGGAGGTGTTTCCGAGGACGGCACAATTGTCGCACTCCACATATGCAGCATATGACTGGAACGAGACATTGCTGGTAATATCAAAGTGGACATTGAGAAAAATAAGGAAGTACTTATGCAGCGGCCAGTTTATATTTAAGCGTCAATAATTAAAAAACTGCGTTACTGTTTTTAAGAGGAGCGAGCGTCACTTTCTACAAAATGGCTTTTCACAAACAATAAAGTAAAGCTTATTCACAACTCAAATATTCTGGTACGTTCCAGCTCAAAAGCACACATCGCTGTCCTGGCCAATTCAACTAGAATATTATAAAGGGCAAAACGAAAGAGGACGGTGGGTCAGAAGGAGAAGAAAAGTGGAACGTTCAGACCAGAGCTCCCAGATCTCCCGTAACTGTTTGGTAGCAGCGGTGGGATCTCAAAACAAAGCTACCCAACACAGTAGTTCCTTGGGATTCTATGGTGCCACAAAATAACCGAGCAATATTTCAGACGATTCACTGTGAAAAGCTCTGCTGACACCGCCGATCTACTAAGGGCCATTGATTGCTTCATGGTTGGTCTCCTCAGTCAATTCGAAACAGCGATGGAGCGTGAAAGTGCCGCTGTCAGACGTCGCCTCAACGAGGGTCTTACGTTCACTGAATTGCGGCTACAAGTCGAGGGGGTTTCCAATGTGAGGCACGAGTGAGTAGTCCTAGTGACGTTGGTAAATACACAACTACCTCAGGCTCTGCAGCCATGGAAACCCAAAGACAACTTGTTCGGGCGACTGCAGCTCTACAGCTGAAACCGCCCACTTTCGACGGAACCTCCTCCTGGCCGACGTTCCTCATTCACTTTGAAGCCATGTATGAACATAATGGGTGAGATACCTTGACTAAATTTCGAAAGTTGATAAATAAGTTGCGAAGTAGGCTTGGCGATTTTCTCGAAAGAATGCCATCTCCTTGCCGCTCATTATATGAACTGCTCGTTCAAGCAGAGGAGGCTCGTGCATATTTCTACTTTATAGGTCCCGTTGAACTTCAGTTCACACAGCCTTGACTTCAGTATCGCACGGAATGATCGATCTGCTGCTCATAATTGGACGGATGACTTTGCTGTGTGCATGCAATACAATCGTAGCTGATGGAGCCAATGAAATTGCTTTCAAGTATTCCTTTGCTGTCTAACCGTGTTTGCTAGGTGCGACACTGGATGAGAGGCAGAATTGTTCCTCCAGTCGGTGGTCAATGCCGAGAAAAATATTAACTTCAGATTGTTTATAAAAAAATACCAGCAGTTGTGGGAACCAACCTGCGTCATTGCCACATCAGGGAGATAAACCAGCGTTGGTACCATATGCTGTGCATATGTTACTTATTGTTGCTTACGGTAGGAATAGACCGGAGCGCTCGCAGCGCCCCCGTATTGTTGTTATGAAACGTAAGCAACATAAGCATAACAGGGTGTCTAGCGACCGGGAAAAGCGGGAATTGTCAGGGAAATTTTATTTACCGGGAAAAATCAGGGAATTGTCAGGGATATTGTCAAAAGGCGAGCAACGTCAGGGAAAATGAGCCGGAAACGCCATCGAGTGCTTTGAACAAAGACTTGAGGACTTAGGGGCAGAAAAATAGGCATTAAATGCTGCTTAGAGCGGAGCGCGGGCTCTGCTCACCAGATGTAGAGTGTGCTACACGATGCAAAGGGAACAGCCGACAAATCCAGTTTTAGCCTTGGATTGGACTGGATTGAGGGCGCAACACTAGGCTAGACTTAATTAGAGCTACTAGATTTAGTAACAAATGAAAAAGTCGCAGACCTTAAACCAATCCAAGCCGGAAGTATCCGAAAGTGTGCATCTGGCGGCCATGCTGCCATTCGGTTATTTAGCTGTGTGGTTGATCGTCGTGTTTTCATTGCGTTTCCGGAAGTGGCCTCCTCACTGACGATGTCGGCGGCAATGAAGTGCTCGTTTAATCCGGACTGGAGGAACCCAAATATTTCGGAATATGCAAGTTGGATTAAGCCTGTGCAAAACGATCCTCACAGTTATCAATGCTCAATGCCTTGTGTGGTAATGGTCTTATATATTTTACCGCCTCTACAGATGTCAGGAAATGTCTGCTGAAATTGTCAGGGAAAACCTGGAAAAGTCAGAGAATTTCAAAATAATCATTCTCTAGACACCCTGCATAAGCAACATATTGTTGCTTCTGATACGTAACATACTGTAGCTGGTTATTATAGCGCTAATTTGCTTAATTTTCAATTGAATTTTTGAAAAACCTTAGTACAGCATCACCTCCTAGATATATCAAAACCAAAAATGCAATATATATCCAAGGAAATTAACATAATAGAAAACGCCCACCGATTTTTTGGGATTACACATCTAGAGATATTAATACAATTGTGTGGACTGAGGTGCTCTAGAGATTTTAACGCCTTTACGTGAACGGTCCGGTTTTTATTATAATGAGAAATATATCTGCTGCTGTTTTCATTGTGTGTGTGGCCTGCTTTACATTTTAGTCAACAAATTATGCAAACTACAATCTAGGACGTATTGAGAGGCACTCATTCTTCATCATGATGTTTGGCTCCATCTGTAAACTTAGTCTTTTTCTCACCATTTTTTTAGTGGCCCGAAAATATAAATATGTTTCTGTGCCAAATCAAGACTCTAGGAGAGTTCAGAACGTAGAGTCCTAAAAAACCTCCTGGGTTTTCACATTTGTGTGAGGGCTGGCATTGTCTCCTCAATATCTGTTCGGCCGCACACGCCGGTAATGTCGATAATTGGCATTGCACCTCCTCACTAAAAGTTGTAGGGCAATTGATTGAGTTGTGATGATCCGCGCGAATGATGACATCGGCATGTTGCAACCTTTTTCCACACTAAAAAAGGATATATTTTTGCACCCCTCGTCACATATTCGACACCTCAAAAGTTCAATTGGACGTACAGCGCACTGACGTTGAACCGGCGCTTCCAAATTTCACGAGCGGCTAGATAGCCGCGTTGTACAAGTTATTAAATTAGCTAACCTAAGTTTGACTTACTGCAAAAAAACGATATCGGGCCTTTCTTTGCCCTACTGCCAAACCTCTGTTTTTTCTGTAGTCTTTGATACATACCTTGTATGTATACTTTGTATGTATGTACAGTGCGCTGCAATATGAAAAACTCAATGGGAGCACGTGGCCGAGGCGGTGGCTGGTGGGGGCGCTGTGAGCGCTCCAGGCTATTCCATTGTGTTTTGAGGGGAGGACGGTCACTCGGGGCTCAGCTAAAGCGCGCAACGCGCTTATCAGTTTGTGCCGAGCCCCGAGTGACCGTCCTCCCCTTGAAACAGAATGGAACAGCCCGGAGCGCTCGCAGCGCCCCCACCAGCCACCGCCTCGGCCATGCGCTCCCAATGGGTCTTTTCGATTGCACGGCACTGTACTTTGTACATACTCAAAGACTACATACTGTAGACTTCGATACATATTGTTTAATATGTTCTATCGTACCATCATCAACCCTGTCGCAAAAGTTGGGGCAGTCAGTTCGACGTCAATTCACTGTACGTCGAACTGAAATTTTGGGGTGTCATATATGTGACAATGGGTGTAATGGCTCCAGCCTTCTTTTTTTTTAAGTGTAGGTTTTTAGCGGTGGCAGGACGCCTGGACCGCGGCTGATTATGCAGACTTGTTTCTCTTCTATCTGAGGTTCAAAGGATTTCATTTTATTTAAATATGCCCATGAAATGCCCATTTGGCTTTAAAATAAGTGGATGAAAAAAATACAACAAATTCAAAGCAGTAAACAAAACAACATAAGAAAAACAACTTAACATGTTGTTATCTGTCTAATAAAGTTTCAAGCCCAGCTCTCAAGATAGATGAATCCTGAGTATCTACAATATGTAATCTGAATAAGAATTCCATTCAAAAATAAATATTTGAAGAGGTGAAAATTTCTACAGGTTTGTTTTTGGTGCGGCCAAGGGAAATTTATGATAATTGGCAGTGCGTGGGTTATGTTGAATGAAATCGGATAATAAAAACCTATCTTTTGTGGTCGATACTACTACAAGGTATGTGGTGAGTCAAGCTTGTATTTGTCCCTTCTCTCCGCGAGAAGAGCGATATCGAGATCGTTATGAGTTTTGTGATTTCTGTGCACATATAATATTGGATAACAAGACGTGTGTCATTCTTTTGGGCTAATTTTATTTTTTGATTAAGTGAGACAGATGAAGGCTTTAGTAATACTACCGGTTACCAAGATTGAGAGAGATGAGGGTTCTATATTACATATGCGTACTCTAGCTGATGGTGAACAAGGCCGGCGTGGGCTAAAATGTTTGCTTCCCAATGGGCTATGTGCAGTTTTCGTCTTATGAAGTTGAGACTTTGGCAAGCCTTAACGGTCATGTGATTGACATATATTTCGCAAGGAATATTTCATGTGAAATAAACCGAAAAATATTTATACGTGTGTATATATCTTTGGGCATATTTATCTGTATCTCCCATTTTTTTTTTAAAGACAAATCATTTTGAAGTTTAGTTTAATAAGAAATACTGATTATTTTTTTCTTTACTACACAATCAGCATACAAAAGAACTGTTGTCTGGAAACGAGTTGGCAAGTCAGGGACATAAAAACAAAAATTAGAGGGCCCAGCACTGTCATTGCGGTAAAACTAACTTCACGTTGTCGTGAAATGAGCATTCTTGGTCATTGTGACTACTATGTCTGCGGTTCAAGAGAAAAATTTAAATCCATTCTTGCAGAAGGTTCTATTTAGAAAGTGCGTAATTTGAGAAGTTTGTGATGCTACACTTTATCAAATGCCTTTCGAAAGGCAAAACAAATTGCACTGGTTTCCGCTCTAGAGTGAAGGCTACAATATAAATTTGTCACAAATTCGAAAGTTTGAAGCAAACATTCAACGATGATCATATCGCATGTACCGCATGTTAAAAAGTTAAGTTTAAACAGTGCAGAAACGGTTCTGATGTTATCCTGATGATATTTTATTTTAACTGAAAGTTTATAACAACTCGTCGTTAGTGACGCTTTTCGCGCGCTAATTAATAAGTAATTAATAAATAATTAATAAGTCAAGAAATTTTCTTTACTACACAATCAGCATACAAAAGAACTGTTGTCTGGAAACTGGTTGGCAAGTCATGTGTGAAAGTGAAAGGCAAGTCATGTGTGAAAATGTGTGAAGTGTGAAAATCAAAGAAGAGGGAGGATTCTTCACACTCGTTCGACCATTCGAATGGTACATCATGTTGCGTTAGTCGCGTAAGGCACCTTGTCTTCTTTGCAAACTCCTGGATGAAAGACCTGAAATGTCCGGCAAGCCCAAGAAACACTCTGAGCGAATGGACGTCAAAGGGCTTTCGGAGGCTCGAGATCCGAGCAACGGATTCTTGCTTGGTAGTTTTAGACCTTCCGTCGAAGTTCCGCCCAAGAAATACCACCTTTCCTTGGAAGAATTCGCTCTTTTTTACATTGATTTTAAGATGTGCCCCTTTTAAAGCTTCCAGCACGTATGCCAGATGGTGACGGTGATCTTCTTGACTCTTTGAATATACAATTATGTCGTCGATATAGACGTTACTGAACTTTCCTAGAAATGGGCTTAGTAGTTCGTTCATCATCTTTTGGAACCAGGCTGGTGAATTCTTCCAGCCAAAGGGAAGTCTGTTGTACTCGTACACATCAAATGGTGTTACGAATGCAGTATATTTCTTGTACTCTTCCCTTAAAGGAACTTGTAAAAATCCTTTACACAGGTCAATCCTAGAAAATACTGTGCATCCTCCTGTCTCATCGATGATGTTGTCAATTCGGGGCATCGGAAAAGGAAAAAGTTCGGTTTGACGATTAATCATGCGATAATCGGTACATAGCCGTAGTGATCCATCTTCCTTCGGCACGATGGTTATTGGTGATGCAAAAGAGGATACCGAGGGTCGAATGATTTCGGCATCCAGCATGTCTTCTAGTTCCCTCTTTAGCCAACGTTTCTTTTCTAATGACATGTTGTATGGCTTCCGTCTGACAATGGTGGTATCCGCCAACTCGAATGGTACTTCGAAACAAGTGGTTGCGGGAGGGTATTTGCCCACAGGTATTATTTCTGGGTAGTTGATGAGTATATCATCAACCGATCTCACATATTCTACCTTTTTCTTTGCACTGGCAAGGTTTGTGTCAGATACTTGGACCGTATCGTCCCAGTATATGATTGATGTGCATTTTCTTCATATCGGGCCGAGACAGTAGCAAGTCATAATTTAGTCCATTAATTACTAGAGCTTCGGTCTGGACTTGTTGGGATTCATATTGAATGGTCAGGTGAATCCATTTGTTGTGTATTTTCTTTCTTCCGTCGTAGCCTTGAACCTCGATTGCACGACCCTCAAAAGTTCTTTCACGATCGACAACCTCTTGGTTAACTATAGTCACAGACGCTCCGCTGTCGACGAGAGCTTTTAAGGTTCGTCCATTCACATTTACATTTATATACAAGAGTGTTGATTGGGACAAACAGACAGTCTCCATTGTTGTCGAGGGGTGGGACTGTACACCCTCCTTTATCCGTTTTTTGTGGTTGTCTGGACTTCAGCCGTTTCACGGTCCTCAAATGTTGCTACGTGAGTCGCTGACTGCTTCTGTGGCACAGCTTGTGGATTCCAATGCGAAGGCTTTTGTCCAAGACTTCCATATCTGTGCGACTGAAGGGTTGCTTCAGTAGGCTTCTGCGCTGCTCGGGGCCACGCATCTAAGCAGAGATGTTGAAAACAGTCCAGAAGGCCCTCCACAGTTTTGGGTGCTTTCACTTGGACCTGTTTTTGCAGCTCTTTCGGAAGTCCGTGAATAACCAGCGGGACTACGGATGAGTCTGGTAGTGAGTAGTCTGCCATCTGGAGCAATCGTCGTTTTTCATAGAAATATTCCATGACACTTCCTGCTTTGTACTTGAAGAATATAGCTTTATCCCACTTCTCCACGGGATTCTCTTGAAATGCCGAATGAAAACTCCTTTTCCACTGTTCCCAGGGGTCGTTGAGATGGCCCGTTAGGTGGAGCTCATACCACTTTTTCGCCATTCCGGTGAGAAAAAGTCGCAGATTTTTTACTTTGTCATCGTCGGAACGCCAGCCATTCTTCTCACTAGCGTATTCATAAAATGACAACCAAGCTTCAGAGTTTGTTGTGTGACCATCAAACGGGTCCGGCTTTACCATTCGAAAGCGTGGAGCTTCCTGGTTTCGTGAAAGTCCGACGATGGCTTGAAGCAGTTGTTGGTTTTGCATTATTTGTTGTTGTTGTGCAAGGAGGATCTGGTGGACGAGGTGATTTGGGTCCTCGGGGTTAGTGACAACAGCACGCTGAATGCTTTCGAGCTCAACGAAGTTGTTTTGGGGATAGGCCTGATTATTGTCTTGGGGACAGGCCTGTAAGTCACTTTGAGTTCCGAATTGGAAATCGCTTCGGGAGTTCGATTGGAACTCGCCTTGGGTTCCGGTTTGAGAGCCGCCTTGAGGACCGGAGGGGAAGCAGAAGCCGTCTTGAGGATTCACCGGGCCCTCCTCCATGGGCTCTATGATGAAGGTCTGAAAATCAGCTACCTTTAGGTTGACCTTGACAGTCCTTTTCTGTAGGATGGCACTGACGTCCATTCCTGTCTTGTCAGAAACGAGTTGAATCAACTCCTGAGTAGTGATCCGAGGTGGTAGTGGAAATGCCTCCTCGTCTTGCGGCTGGCAAGATGAGAAGACGAGCTCTTCTCCGGCGTCATCTTTTGTAGTGAGGGTGATCCACATGATAGGATCCTGTCGACTGCGCCAAAATGTAGCGTTCTAAAAATACAATTCGAGATAGCTTACGAAATAGTTCTTTACTCGATCCGCCATTTGTAGAATCCTCCCTCTTCTTCTTTTTCTATCCCTGCTCTGCCTGGTTTCCTCTTCTTCTACGTCCATCATCTAGCTGTCACAACATACGCGTACTCTAGCTGATGGTGAACAAGGCCGGCGTGGGCTAAAATGTTTGCTTCCCAATTGGCCATGGGCAGTGTTCGTCCTATGAAGCTGAGACTTTGGCAAGCCTTAACGGTCATGTGATTGACATATATTTCGCAAGAAATATTTCATGTGAAATAAACCGAAAAATATTTATACGTGTGTATATATCTTTGGGCGTATTTATCTATATCTCCCATTTTTGCAACAATTTTTTTAAGGACAAATCATTTTGAAGTTTAGTGCAATAAGAAATACTGATTATTTTTTTCTTTACTACACAATCACCATACAAAAGAACTGTTGTCTGGAAACTAGCTGGCAAGTCCTGGACATAAAGACAAAAATTAGAGGGACCAGCACTGACATTGCGGTAAAACTAACTTCAGGTTGTCGTGAGATGAGCATTCTTGGTCATTGTGACTACTATGTCTGCGGCTGAAGAAAAATTTAAATCCATTCTTGCAGAAGGTCCTATTTAGAAAGTGCGTAATTTAGAAGTTTGTGATGCTACATTTTATCAAATGCCTTTCGAAAGCCAAAACAAATTGCACTGGTTTCCGCTCTAGAGTGAAGGCTACAATATAAATTTGTCACAAATTCGAAAGTTTGAAGCAAACATTCAACGATGCTCATATCGCATGTACGAATTTCTTAAACAGTGCAGAAACGGTTCTGATGTTAACCTGATGATATTTTGTTTTAACTGAAAGGTTATAACAACTCGTCGTTAGTGACGATTGTCGCGCGCTACTACAGTGGTCCCCTTTAGGCGATTAGCATAAAATTGCACACATGTGTAAAGAAAACATCAATGGGCCTCCTGCGCTGAAGCTTTGAACAAACTGTGGCGCCCTCGTTTTGGGTAGTACAAGCTCACCTGGTTGGGACTCCCACTATTATGGCGCCTTCGCCGTGATTTTTGTCCTTCTGTGCAGTGCAGAAGAACGGAAAACACCTTTGGACGTCCAAAATCGGCTACATTCAACGCCGCAAGACAATCGAAAGTTCCGGATTCATGCCACCACCGCTAGGGTACGCGTCTCGTATCTCTAAGTGGTGACGTTATACTTCATTTCAGCTTTGGTCCGAGCGCGGCCGATGTTATGAGCCGAAGGGCCAATCAAACAGCGAAAGAGGCACAACGTCATGGCGTGCTCTCTGCAGTTGAAAGGACCAGCCGGTATTCGCTGTCTCTCTGTGCGTGCTCCTCCGCCGCGCCGGTAGTCAAGCGCAGAGAGCACGCCATGACGCTGCGCTTTTTACGCTGTGTGATTGGCCCTTCGGCTCATAACATCGGCCGCGCTCGGACATAAGCTGAAACAAAGTATAGAACATCTGGCGTCCCGACGTTTTTGTTTTTTCGTCCCCTTTATGTTTCTTTGGCATGCGTGATACGGCGTTTCTTGGTTCACGGTCTTATCGTCTTTGGCCTGTGCTTCGACGGCGTTAGCATTTTTCGTTTTCTTTTATATTTTCCTTGTTATCGTGCTCCGCGCCAGAGCAGGCACGCTTCTATATATGTGGCAGTTTGAGTCGCTCAAGTTTGTACTACCCAAAACAAGTCCTAACAAGACATATTTCGCAGCGCCTCCTGGGCAACACAGGAGGCCTATACTGCAGCCTGTACATTTTCAAATTACTACCATTATTTTTATTGAGAGATACAAAATGTGAAGCTATAAGTTTCGATTTCCCTAGTACGCCTCTAACTGGATAAATTTGACGTTTATTGGTGAGTCTAAGTTAATTAAAAGATGGACCACTGCGATTATCCTTGCATCTAGTGTTAGCCATGAATCACAAATCGGGTGCAAAAACAAATTTTCATTAACTATCACAGTTCATTTTTTAATATGTAAGACCTTATTTCAAACCACGTGTGTACGTATGTGAAGTTGTGAACAATAAAGTACTAATGTAACATCTCATTTAGCTTCGTCTAGCATTCTACGTGCTCCAATCAGACGCATGCATATGTATGTAAAAATGCTTTCGCAAAATTAGTTCTCTCCCGACAATATAGTTTTTAAAAAGCACCATTACGTCTGGATTACATACCACATGAAATGTGTGTAAAAAAATAAAACTAGAGGTATAATAAATTGCAATGGCAATTTTTTTTTTTGTTATGTTCTCTCGAATAAATTGCTGGGGAATAAGAAAAGAGAGGGAAAGCATTACCGTAGTTTTTCAGTGACGGAGCGAATATATGGCATAAAACCGGCGAACCTAAATGAACACAAGCTTACACCAATCTGAAGACGTTTTACTTACACTCTCATCGTTTGACACAATACTTTGTCCAAATATAAGCTTCATAAGGGGCTTCTATCTTCATAAACATTAAAATTCACGCACCTCTAGTCTCTTCCGGTTTGCCTAAAATCACTGGATCATGGCAAGTACCGCCATTGCTTTCCCTGCCTACTAGCCCAACACAAATACTAAGACACAAATACTAACATGCAAAGGACCAAACCTAGCAATATGATGGGCAGATAGGTTTTAGTTACTAGCCAACCGCCATTCAGGTTCATTGAAATCTTCGTGGCTTCAAAAGGCTCATTAGTGAACCAGTCGCTCCAAGATCGCTATGGAGCATTAATTTATTGAAAGCGTTCATTGTAAATATAAGCGTATTTGGTAAAGTGACAAAGAACAAAGAGCGTGTTGGTGAATATACAAGAA
>JAZHYW010009959.1:0-49255 GCA_037355805.1 Ixodes ricinus | reverse complement strand
ACGAAACGGTTCGGCACTCCTTCACTCATAACATCGTGACCACAGGGCCTCCCACGTTCGCGCGGCCTCTTCGTCTCAGGAGCGAACGACTCACCGTCGCCCGCCGTGAATTCGACCACCTGCTGCAACTGGGAATCATCCGCCCTACTGCGAGCAACTGGTCGTCACCCCTCCACCTCGTCCCCAAAGTCGCCGTTGGTGAATGGCGGCCATGCGGTGATTACCGCGCACTCAACGCATAAGCCGTCCCGGTCCAGTATTTCTTACCGCACACCCAGGACTTCACCGTGAACCTGGCAGGCAAGTCCATCTTCACCAGGATCGACTTGGTTAAGGCGCATCATGAGATACCAGTAGAGCCTTTCGGCATTCCCAAGACAGCAATTACAACGCCATTCAGTCTCTACGAGTACGTACGCATGCCATTTGTCCATTTGGGTTACGAAGCGCCGCCCATACGTTCCAGCGTTTCATTAACGACGTGACCCGAGGATTGGACTTCGTGTTCGCCTAAATCGACGATCTGCTCATCGCGAGCTCATCAGCCCGGGAACACAAAAAAAACCTCCAGCTCCTCTTCGAGCGCCTCCGGTCCTTCGGCCTCGTCGTGAACACAGGCAAGTGCATATTCGGCGTTTCGGCTATCGACTTCCTTGGCCTTCGTGGGACATCAGACGGCATCACCCCATTAAAAGACAACGTGCAAGCAGTGCGTGACTTTCCGCAGCCTACGTCACTGCGAAAGCTCCGCAAATGTCTTGGCCTTCTGAAATTCCACAGACGCTTCATACCTGACTGTGCACACCTTCTCCAGCCTCTAACCGATCTCCTCCGCACCAACCAAGGACCCAACTCACCTGTAGAATGGTCAGACGCAGCGCCGTCTGCTTTTTCGCTCGCCAAGAAAGCCCTGATTGACGCTACCGTCCTCGTTTACCCCCGCGCCGACGCCCCACTTCTTTTGATGACGGATGCCTCAAGCGTCGCGTTCGCCGCCGTCCTACAGCAGTACATCGAAGGAGGTTGGCACCCTCTAGGATTCTTCTTGCAAAAGATGAAGCCAACGGAGTCCAGGTATAGCAAATTTGGACGAGAGTTGTTGGCTATTTTTTTCAGTGTGAAGTACTTCCGGCACATCCTTGAAGAAAGCACGTTTCACATACTTACCGACCACAAGCCTCTCATTTTTGCCTTCAGAGGCAACCAGACCGACTATTCTCCCCGTGAGATCCTAAAATTGAGAATCATCTCAGAATTTACATTCGACATCCGGCACATCCAAGGATCCGACAATTCTGCTTTTGACGCCCTTTCGCGAGTGGTGGATCTTTCATCCCAGTCTGCGACACTGGACTTTCACGCAATGGCAGAAGAACAGCACGAGGACCCCGAGCTGTTGGTGGAGCGCCAGAAAGAGTCGTCCATGCAACTCAAAAGAAATGTCCTCACCTTAGAGCTCAACCACCATCATCTGCGGTGTGTCCTTAGGAAACCCATGTCCCTTCGTTCCACTTTCATTCCGGTGAGCAGTCTTCCATGCATTGCACGACCTTCACCGTCCGGGGATCCGCAACACATAGAGGCTAGTCACAACACGCTATGATTGGCCTGGTGTCAACATGAACGTGCGCCACTAGACTAGGAGCTGCCTACAGTGTCAGCGTGCTAAAATCACGAGGCACAACAACTCCTCTACTACGCTTTCCACTCCCGGAGGCACGCTTCGACCACATCCATCTTGATCTGGTGGGGCCCCTACCACCTTGCCAAGGATTCGCCTATCTCCTCACCTGCCTAGATATGTACACAAGGTGGCAGAGGCCATACCAACCCTAGCTATACAGCCGAGACGGTGGCAGACACCTTTGTCACGGATTGGATATCCCGATACGGTTGCCCATCAACCATAACCACCGATCGAGGGCGACAGTTTGAGTGTGCGCTGTTCAAAGCACTGGTTCAACTTCTCGGTGCACGACATATTTGAACGACAGCCTACCACCCTTCGGCCAACGGAATGTTGGAAAGCTTGCACCGACAGCTGAAGGCCTCACGCACAGCACAGGAGGACAAGCACCTTCCTCTCGTACTTCTCGGCTTCAGATGTGCCTTCAAACCCGACTTACGATGCACGTCGGCTGAACTCGTGTTCGGCACAACCCCACGGCAACCGGGAGAGTTCTTCACTCCTGTGGATGATCAAGCCGTCCAATTGCCGAGCTCTTACATGAATCGTTTGCGAGAGACTTTCCAGCATCTCCAGCCCACTCCTCCCAGAACGCCTTCTCCCCGCAAGGTTTTCATCTCCCAGGACCTGACAACGTGCACCCATGCCTTCGTCCACCGAGATTTGGTCAAGAAGACTTTGACGCCGGCGTACGACGGCCCGTTTAAAGTACTGGAACGCACCCTAAAGACAAGGAGCTTAGATGTCAACAGCAAGCAGCAAGTCATCTACATCGACCGCATCAAACCCGCTTTCATCAACTGCCCGGTTACAGCTTCGGCCTTCACTTAACCTCCGTCGCGTGCCGGAACCGGCTGCAGATTCCTAACGTAAAGGCCCGGCTGTGACGTAGGGCCCCTGTTTTGTATTTGAATGTGTTTATCGTATCCTGATTTCTCAACACCAAGCCATTAAACTGGGAGATGAAGAGGGGGGGGAAGGAGGCGCAGTAGCGGCTTTCGCAATCCCCAGGAAATGGCGACTGCCTAGCCGGCGAAAAGAGGCCTGCAGGCTTCGAGCAGCGAAGCAGCGAGCAACATTCGCGCGGGCGAGCCGAAAGCGGCGCGCTACCCAAAGGCAGGGGCGCGGAGGAGATGGCTAGTGGGAATCGACAGCAACCCGTTCCGGGAACCGTTTGCTTTGCACCGCGAGTCGGACGTCTTCCCTTTTTCGTTGTCAAAAACAGAACACGAACATCAACCCACAAGTTTGTAACCCGATAATATATCTGAGTCATTTAGTATAATATATTTCAATCATTTCTGCATATTTATTTTTCCGATTACTTTTATAGTCTAAAACAAAACGTTGGTTCTTGAGAAAAAAAGGTTTGGGGATTGTTGTTGTTGTTGTTGTCGTTGTTGTTGTTGTTTTTTTTACAAATTTAGGCGACAAATATTTTCTTATGAATTCGTCTATTTCAGAACATTCTGACCATTTTTTTCTCGTCCGTGTGTTCAAGAATCTAATAGGGGAATTTTATGTCCTTGCCAAATCTCTGGAAATAACCTAGAAATACGCCGTGTTTATTTTTTTTTCTTCAGTTGAGGATTAGTGCACACATTTTAAACGAGTTTAGCTAAAATGGAGCTTAAAATGTTCTGCTCTGATGTATGCCTTTTTACTCCTACAGCCGCATAGTCACACACTCATATAGCGTGGGCATTAAAACGTAATGTTGTTTTACCTGTAGCATCTTATATGATAAAAAGTATAGAACAAATATTTAGTTTTTTCATGCTAGTTTTAGTCAGTATCAGACATGTACGTAACGCGTTGCTAGTAACGAGTTACATCTACCTAGTCGCTTCTTTTGGTAACGAGTAAAGTATTTAGTTCTTTTTTTAGGAAAATAACGAGTTACGTACTTAGTCACTTTTAAGGCCAAATAACAAGTAACGCTATTTCGTTACTTTTGAAGAGTAACGTGTACAACAATATTTAAATAGCCTCGTTTTAATTCTAACCTGAGCAGCCGTCTATTCAGACAAAAACAAATAAACACCCCCCCCCCCTCCCCCTCCAAAAAAAATGTATGACAGTATAGCAACGTTTATCGCTGAAGACGTCAGTCGAACTCTAAAGCTGGGAATGTGCTTCACGCAGAGAACACAATAAGGTTCGTTGGTTGAACCTTCTAGGATCGTGTACAGACCGAATGTAAAACCCAAGGTTGACAAGACGGGAAGGCGGTGAACCCATTGCCAACTTCCAACTTTAGAAGCAGAGAGAACAAAAGATAGAAAGAAATACCAGATACATTAGCTCTTCATGAAGCACAACATTTTCGAGCCCGTCAGTGGAATGACTCTTCAACATAGCCGGAGATGTAATCTGAAAGAACCAGGGAAACATAAATGTATGGCAAATTCGAGAGGCAGCTAATGCTTAAGTGTAACAACTACTGAAAAGAAAACCATAAAGCGCGAAACGAAAGCATTGAGTCGTCAAAGTAACGGGAAAAATAACTCGTGACTTTTGAGGTAAAGTAACGCGTTGTTTTTGAGAGTCGGTAATGAGTAACGTATTTAGTTACATTTTTTCAGTCATGTTTACATTTCTGATAAGTATTCACGAAATAAACAAGGCAAATTCCAGGGGCGGGTATTTATTAGCTTGCTCACCACTAAAGTCTTGTTCAAATGACTGTATTTTATTTCTACACTTGTTTTATTATCTGTATGTTCTTTCTTGCAATCATTTTTTTTAATTTATGGAGCGCTGTAGTTATAAGCTAGTTTGCCTCTGAATCTTTTTTTTTCTTTCTAAAACTGCAGCTGGTTTTTATATTTATGATTGTGTTTCATAGACAATTTTATATTCATAGTTTCAGCGCAGCAGAGGTTACTTTTCTAATTTAGTATACATTTTATTACAGGGTATGCTAAGATAAGTACTGTCATATATGAGCGTCGTGTCAATTTTTTTAATCAATTTTTTTTTCAAGATGTTTACACAACGGGACGGGCTTTACTTTCGCAAGATACGTCCTCGTTTTTCTCAGAAAAATAGCCGCCTGGGAGGAGGTGAAGACCGACTTCTTCGATTGCGCGTTGTCACAAATATGACGGCCCCAAAAATAAAAAAAGTAACGATGTGCACCGTCACTATTTTATATAAAACGCGCGTATACGGGTTGAATGTGATTAGTTAAAATTAAATTATTTGGTAACCATATTTCTTAGAGAGTAAATAGTTAAGTTTATTTATACACATCAGAATCGAGTTGCTTTCTTAGCCTGCTTGGCGTAGGACAATACTGCTGATGCCAAAATCGCATCCTGTCCTACCTGCTGAATCCACTCGTATGTGCACATACTTCAAAAATACATTAAATTTGTTCTTTGAAGGTCTACACATCGTGAAGATAGTCTGCCCCGGAACTGTATTGTGTCGCTGTCATACATATCTGTGTAATTTAGCCAGGGTGGTACAACTGTAACCAAGAGGTTGCGCGGTACCTGTTTATTTCAACAGAAACCTGCCAAAAGGAAACTTAGCTCAGGGTCACTGGGTTCTACAGCACAAGGTTTTGCCCCACTTGATTCGTGGTGCGATACGCTAAAATATTTGGCTCACGCTGTGTTAATAAAAGAATGCCAATAGGACTGTGCTATTCAGCAAGCATTTTCTGTAAAACTGCAGACACCAATAAAGTGTACAGATCAAACTTTATCATCTTTGGATTTAAACCAAACAATCATGTTCATCTAAATTATTTGAGACTCAAGAATCACTTGATATAGGCCTATCACTTCCTGCGGTTTTCACAAAAAAAGGATATTCTATTATAATGAGCGAGTGAATTAGTGCGGCCTTCTGCACAATAGATATTGCGAATTAATATTGGCAGTAAAAAGATGAATTTTTAAAATATTCTCCATCATTTATATATTTTTTCTAGTCCAGCTTTTTTCTTTTCTTTAATATCTTGAGAATATTTTATGCAAGGAGACACTCTAGCACAATCCGAAGTAAGTGTGCAATGCTCCCTTTTCGGTAGGTTCTTTGGATTAACTGAGATTACCCTTATTTGAACCTATGTTAAAATTATATAATTTGACCCTTTTCCATTCTGGTATCTTTTTTGATTCTGCACAAGGGCACTGTATACTTTATCTATTATGAAGTCTTCGTTCAAATAAACATAGAATTTACAGGTCTTATAGCCATCTTATGCAGGAGACCATACAAAATGCACCCATGCAAGCATCAATTAGCTTTTTCTTAAAACTATATCTAGGCAATTTAGCGTTTATTTGTAAAGCAATAGATGGCGTTATTCCCCAACGAAAGTAAAACAGACTACACAAATTGTTAATAACGAAAGAAAGAAGTATGTGGAGGAGAGAGGCCACCCTCTTTCCAGCCTAAACGTTGGGTTTAGAAACCCATTCGTGCGTTTCGGGAAAATGCTGTTGCTCGTTGAAAGAGGTGCACGTGTTCTCTTTTTCTCTACTTGCGTATTCTTTCTTCGTACACTTTTTGTTCACATTTCTGGTTCTGTTTTTTTTTTTTTTGTAAGGATGATTTTTTTAATAATAAACAAGCATTTTTGCTCAACCAAAACAGTATTTTTGGGAGTTTATTTTTTTTACCTTTAAAAGAAAATCTAGGTACGGTTTTATTTTAAAATACTCCAACCGTTATGATCCGGTTTTGCATCAAATGACACACACGTACAGGTTATGTCATTGACAAAATCCTGAACATAGCATAAGCACGTTGTCGCTTTTGGTTTTAGTTGAGCACACGTGGCCCGAGATTAGAGGGCAAAATATACGTCGTTCATAATTTTTGTCTCCATAATTAGGATCGGGATTCAATTATATGTTATAGAGGGAATTAAACTTATGTTCTGACATTTCTAGTTTACGTTGGCGAGAATACAAAGTTTTAAGAAAATACCCTTATGAGAGCAATTGGAAGAGCTTATTCTGCTGTCTCTTCTAAATTATCAAACACTTAGAGAAGATAATAAAAAATATCTTTTATCATAGTCTTTATTCTTGTTAATTTAAAGCTTTAGAGTCCAGGTTCTGTATTTGATAACTTGTTTGCCCCTGAACGTTTATTACAAATTATTTTGTGCTTCAGCGATCTGCTTTTTTTTCATGCACAACAAAATGGGTCTAAATTATTTTGAATCTGCAACGGTTAGAAACTCCTTTTGAATACCATCAAAGAAACAAAAACTGCTGTTTGTTGCTTGGTATACTCATGTTGTACTATCTCTATATGGGGATAGCTCAAGCCGCCATGTTGGCTCCGAGACAAAGCGCAGGCCTACGAATCCCTATATGGGGTTCGAATCCCCAACGAGTTGCCCGCATCCCGACGAAGGCTTATTGCAGAAAACGCGCCTGGCAACCAATATTTTAGATGGGTGTCAAAAGATTCCTAGGTTTTACAAAAACATTAGTCGTCTTTATCATTCTGACAGACACGGGGAGCACAAAATGTTTCGCCTGAGCATTATGCGTGCGTTCTGAGTTGCTATGCAAGGGTACGGAAAGCCCTGGGTGGTTTTGAATGCACTGCACTCATGACACTTGTGTTTCTAGGGTATATAGCAACTAAGTTTAACCAAGAGTGAAGTGTTTTATGAGCATGCATTATTGAGATGTTTGCCGTGGGTTCTGCTTCTTTTTGTCGAGCGTAGGGCCTTCAATTCTAAGTGCTTTTGGACTGCGAGGAACCACTTGCGGTAAGTGAAGTATTCACGAGGAGAGGAGGTTTATTGCACCCTGTACGCTATATAGTATTCCCTGCTGTCTGAAGTTGTGACGGCATAGGTCCCCTGCGTCCTTGGTACGTTATGATCGACCCCATGAAGTTCTGAGTCAGCTAGCGGAGCTTCACTTCGTCGCAAGCCGACCGTGTGCACCGACAGTTGCCTACGTGCAAGTGTCATTCGCCTCTAACGTACATCTGCGGACCAAGTACGTTGAACTAAGAATGGCTCACTGCCAACTGTCGGCTGTGGACTAAGTATGCTGAACTAAATATAACTCGCCACCGACTGTTAAAGGCGGAGGATGTCTACTGAACTCAGTATAATTGGCCCCTGACGGTCACCTGTAGACCAAGTATGTTGGACTAATAATGGCTCATTGTCAACTGTCGATTGCGGACTAAGTAACCTGGACAAATTACAACTGGAAGCCGACAATTACCTCTGGGCTAAGTATACTGGACTCGGTATGAATGGCCCCTAACGGTCACCTGCGGACCGAGTTCGTTGTACAAAGAATGACTCACCGCCAACTGTAGGCTGGGGACGAAGTATGCTGATCTAAGTTTAACTCACTGCCGACGGTCCCCTTTCGACCGTCGGCGGGAAGTAGAAAATAGTCGCCTGCGGAATAAGTAGGCTGGACAAAGTATAACTATTTGCCTACGCTCGCATCCGGCAAAGTATACTGGACTCAGAAGAGTCGCCGACGATGGTAGCCTGTGTATAAGTACGCTGGATTGAATATCACTTGCCAGGGACAGTCGCATGCTACCGCAAGCGACTGTTAAGGCAAGTAATATCAGTAGGCATGCTGCTTGCGCTCTCCTTCACTTCCCCCTTGTGGTGCTGAGCAAAGACGTTGGATTCCAAACCTCAAGCTCTGGATTTCGATTCACATTGAGAACCTTGGTGAATGTCGCAGGTTGCGATTACTCGTGCGTAATTATAATTATGTATGAATGGTAAGGATAAAAAAGCCTCATAATTGGTTTGTATACTTATGCATTGCCTTCTATGGGCTATACATGCTTAATGTTTCCTTCGCGCGCCTGTAACGCTTTGTCGTCACACTCGAGTGTTACACTTTTTGCATAAAAGCGTCTCATATGCACGATGTGTGTTAATAATCCTCGGTAAGTCGATGGGGCGTGCCATTTGTGTTTTGTTCCGTACGTAAACCGCTCAAATTCGTATTTACTAACGAGGACAACTGGTTAACGAGGACACATCGCTGATTACAAAGAGTAGAATATGTTGTAAAATATACGGGTGTATACACTTTGTTACACGTTTTTACTTGTAAACAAGACAGAAACATTATGAGCCGAATGACAGATCAGTAGGAGTTTGTGATTATATGTTTTATCCTGATACATAGTAAGCTAGACTTTCTCTAAGCATTAATACCGGTTTTCATAAGGCTATCTTTCAGTTCAATAAAAGTGGTTCAAACGAAAAACTAACCATTTTAAATAACATACGTGAATAAATGCCAAATAACTGGGCATATTGGAGCGCAGCTCTTAGGCGTGTTTGTCGCCGTCGCCGTCGGCATAACCAGGTGCGTTGCATTATGGGACGTCACAGACATATACACCAATTCAATGACCTGTTAAATTTAGCGAAGTAACTGAATTGGTGTGTATTTCTTTGACCTCCCATAATGTACACTGCGCATTCAGTTTCCCAGCAAAATTTAGCAGTAAAACTGACGTAACATGACCTCAACACCAATTCAGTTTCCCCGCTAAATTTAACGGGCAATCGAATTGGTGTTCAGATCACGTGGCGTAAATTCTTTCGCTAAATCTAGCGTGACACAAAGTGATTGGATGTCATTTTCCCCTCTTAATTTAGCGGGGAAGCTGAATTGGTGTTGAGGTCACGTGGCGTCAATTTTCCAGCTAAATTTAGCGGGGAAACTGGGGGAAGAGTTTGTAGCTATATTCAGGTTGTGGAGAAGCAGGAGGAGGAGGGGAGGAGGAAGACGAGAAGGGGAGGATGAGGGGAGAGGAGGAGCAGGAGGAGGACAAGGTGAGGTTCCTCCATGCCTTAAACCTCCTCCACCTCCATAACGTCCCTCCTCCTTCTCCATACCTCTTCCCTCCTCCTACTCCGTACCCTTCCGTCACGGTAGATCGCAAAATCAAAATACCTGAAGAATGCACTCTAATTTTGAATTACCGAGATTTGTAAACGTCTTTCAATTTTTCTTGGGTCAAACATTATTGTATGCATACTGTTTCTTGTTATTTTGTGCCTTCTTCTAAATAGCTGGCACGATCGAATATAAGATGACAATAATCTAAGTTCAAACTGATCTGTTTCGTCTAAAGGTGGCGATGCAAGCTACTTGGTTCGTGACTATATCGAGGAACAGAGCGAAAAAACACGAAGTGGAAGTATGGGACGGGACGAGCGCTCCTCCCGTCCATTGCCTCTACTTGACTTTGTGTATCTTGCGCTGTTTCACGTTATGATCTGCTTCGTCAATAAAACTCTTTGTTTGAAATCATAGTCATTGTAAAATGTATTGACTAATAATTATATCAATATTTATTAGTAACATTTAAAAAATATATTAATGACGTTCAGGACTTAAACACCCTGCTTGGCGCACAAGGGTTAAGTTGGAAGTGTTCTTGCTTTATCTTTCTTCCAAACATTTCCCTCTTCCTTGAATGCGAACATTCCAGCTTTTGAATTCTTACAGACAAGGTCAGTCGGTATTCATGAACTTAGAATTAGCTGCGTCTAAACTGAACGTGGTTGTCAAGGCTGGTGAACCAATTGACTGTAAAGACGAATAAAAAAGAAATATAAGATAAATTGCAAACATCTTCTCAGAAACTCAGAAACTCCGTTTCTTTTAAATCCTAACGTATCTTTAAAAGCTTCCGTCTGATTCGTGCATATTTATATTATCATAGCAACACATGTTGACATATTTGTAAAGTGTGTGGGTTTGTATTCTGCAGTGCGCTGGTAGGAATGTTTTGTGTTGGTGTGTGTTTGTGCGTGAGTTCCTGTTTGTATGTCACAACATGACGTCACATAACCTGATGTCACGTGATGTGAGATCACCTGACTTCAATTTCCACACTATATTCAGTGGGGAATATACCGACGGAAGAATTGACATATTCCTCAGTGTAGGGTGTAGCGATGAAAAGCATTCCATGTTTAGTAACCTTCTTCTCCCCTTTCGTTTAACTAGGGATTAAAAACTAGGGTCCTAGAAAAAATCGCATTGCTTTGGTCCTGATTGTGTCTTCTACCATGGACATGATCACAGTCTACGAGGAAGGGGAGGGAAGAAAAGGTCGTGGAGGTGAGGTGAGCAGAGCTGAAATCCGCAAGCTCTTTGCTTGCCTTTACAAGCGTGCGAAGAAATCATAATCCTATCCGAAAACGTTAGGGGAAACACACAAGCAGCTTATATGCTTCCACTAAGATCCAAAATATAATCTCATAGTCATACATGCAACAACCCGGTTCCTGTATCTTGCCGTCATGCTTATAATAGCTATTATGCAGCCGCAATGATTCCTGTATTTTGCCGACATGCTTATGAAATGCAACTCTAAGATTCAACTAAGGTGCGCCCATACTTACAATCGTTATGCTTACAGCCATTATGGTCCCACTAACATGCCACCATCAGTTGACCACCAATAATAAGCGACCGCAATGTTTACGGTTGAAGCGCAGGTATGTGTGGCCGGCTTTTAGTGTAATATTCCTGCGCCAGACGTTCCCGGTGACTTCCTTTACTGAAAAACACCGGTCAGCTTTGCAAATTTTCGCGTTGTGGATAGTTCGGTATCCCCCACCTCCATAAACCGTCTTAGGCGGTCAACACGCTTCAGCCACTTCAAACCCAACGGCCAGCGAACGCGCGGTCGAGTTGAAATTCAGAGTCATAGAAGAGCGGACCGGTTCTTTTTTCTACGTCACCGTGCTTCCGAGAGCGGAGGAGCGCCTCTCGCCGCTGCAACCAGCAGCAACCCCGCAACCGCCGCCGGCGTCCCGTCGGCGAAGGAAGAAATGTAAAGCTTTCGCCACAGTGGATTCCGCCTCCACTACCGCGGCTTCAGTCGTCGCGGAGGCGGAGACGCAGCACCATAGGGGATGACCTAGCGGGTCGACGGCTCGGTCTACGCAATGCCCCTGAATAAGAAAGGTAGAGACATCAGGGTCTGCTCGATTCGGCCAGAAAGTTCTGAACTAGTTCTGTCCGAGTTCAGAGGAGTGCAGGAGTCGTGCAGCGGCGGCACAGAACCAGTACAGCCGCCGCGCTAGGACTGGCGCTGTGATCGGTATTCCGAGGGGAAGCGCAGGGTGTCGTTTGCATCTGTTGGCTCTTTTTCTCCACGCCACGTTGTATGCTATATTTAATTAGTCACGGTTTATAAGACTATTCGTGTTTCCTTAGTTTTCAAGTATATTAACGGAATCTTTTCTGTGAATATTTTTTATTCGAGTGTACTAAAAACGTTTTCTGCACGAAATGTGTTTCTGTCTGCATTTTTAACGGCCGTTCGGTTCCTGTCGTTTCCATCAGCGTTCGTGTCCTTCACATTCATTTAGCAATAGTAGATTCATTCGAAGACTCTCGAGTTTCGCATTTCGACGATAGGTTCGCGGGATCATCCAGGATGATTTTGCGTCGGAAGTCACTGGCGGCAGCGCGCGGTCGGTAGCGGTCACATCGAAGACGAAGGCCTGACGACAACGTTTTGGCCAATACAGTTATTGACCGTAACTTTGGCGTCAAGCTGCAGCGTTTATTCTGACTCTCAAGAAAGACCTGCGTGGAACTACCAAGCCAATGCCGATTCT
This sequence comes from Ixodes ricinus, assembly GCA_037355805.1. NCBI lineage: Eukaryota > Metazoa > Arthropoda > Arachnida > Ixodida > Ixodidae > Ixodes > Ixodes ricinus. Next base: position 36,950 of record JAZHYW010009959.1, on the reverse strand, counting down.
CGGCATTTTCCCAGGCCCGATAGTTGGCGTCCACAGATACCAGCGGACAAAACATGCAGTATAATGCTCAGCTACCGGGTCATGCGAGGGCCAATGTACCAAAATCCCAGATCTCTGCAATGTATCGGAGTCGTCAGTATGCATCTATGAGCAATTGAAGGCGGGGACTATCAAGAGTGCAATACCTTTCCCGTGTCTCTAAGGAAGAATATCAACACTGTGGATCCCCACATAGCATAAAAATAAACAGTTTACGTGAGCCAATATTTCAACACTTACCACAGGGAGCCAAACCTACGCGAGCAGGTGCCTAAAACGCTTTCACAATATCATAATCAATCAAATTCCCACCCTCGGTTATGATCTCAATTCCGCGTCCACTGCGGGTACGTTATTATCATAAATAAGAGGAAATGAAACCTCCGTATCGGCGTTAGTTGTTTAATTGTCAAACATCGCAGACATTTGAGCAAGAGCTGCGAAAAATGGCATCGCGAGCAGAGATGGACGAGGAGTGTCGTCTGCTATCGCCGTCTGCTCTTGTCGTCTGCTTCTGCACGGACGCTGCACTGACTCCGGAGCCGATGCAAGATTTTGAGGAACTGGGTCTGAACTCGTTCAGAACTGGGATGAATCGAACGCGCCAGTGCAGCGGCCGTGCAACTTCCGGTTGAATCGAATGCACCAGTTCCTGCACTGCTGAAGTAGTTCAGCCAGTTCAGGCGAATCGAACAGAATCCTCTCCCTCCTCCTCTGACGCGCACACCTTTTATCTTTATGTTTTGCTTTTTTACACCCGCGCGTCGACTGTAGCGCCGCTTGGATCTGCCCAAGATAGCAGACGGCTTTCCCATACTTGAGTCAGAGCGCAGTCAAAGGCTGAAAGACACGCAAATGCATACACACGGGCTAAAAACGCACTGTCACGGTCTACCAGCCTCGAAGGATGTGCTCAAAGAAAGACGATGAAAGCCGTGACGTTGCACAGTCGGCGTTATTTGATTGGCGACATGAGCTCATGCACTGCAGTCCGACAGCACAGGCATTCCTTTCCCTCCTCCTCTGACGCGCACAACTTTATCTATCATGTTTTGCTTTTTACGCCCGCGCCCGCACGGCGCCGCTTGGATCGGCCCCAGATAGCAGGCGGCATTCTTCAAATAATGTTGCTACTGTTCCGTATAAAGCGGCCTTATAGTTCTACATTTTACTGGACAGATGTTTGGCGGTTTGGTTCTACTCCGACTCGGAGTCTCTACTCAACGGCGCCTCTCATAGTTCAACGAGGCGTAGTAAGCCTGGGTCAGCGCTGCGCGGCGAGGCCGGCTGGCCTTGCCCGACCGCCCGGCGACTTCGACGTTAGACCTAGGATCGTCGCGGAAACCGAAGGAGTCTTTCCTTGAAGCGGTAAGCGAATCTCGTTCGCTTTTCTTTCTACTTTTAAGTCATCGCTAGATGCGCTTCAATGCAAATATGTGCGCCAAGTGTTCGTGACAATTTCGAGCTAGAATAATTGTGCTTAATCACGGTTTTTTTTTAGCCGCCTCGGTGGCTCCGAGGCCAGAGCGCTGGCCTACGGATCCCCAGTGGCGGGTTCGAATCCCGGCCGAGGTGCCCGCAATCTGACGGAGGCTTATTGCGGAGGAGGCGCCGTGAACCGAGCTTTCGGTTGCACGTCAGAAGATCCCCAGGTGGTCCAAATTAATCCTCAGTCCTCCGCTGGGGTGTGCCAGATGCCCGTCGTTGGTTTGGCACGTAAAACCCCAAAATTGATTTTTTGATTTGACGGTTTTTTATTTACCGAAAATGATAATAATTGGGGTTGTGTGGATATTTATACAGCGAGTCGTTGGTCAGCCATTTCTAAAGTTGCGACGAGTCACTCGCTGTAGATGAGCAATTTAGCCAGTGCGGTACAACCGCTAGCCTGGGGTCTTTAACGTGCACCACGCAGTAGTGATACACGACCGCACGCCGGTTCGATGCTCATCCAGATCGAAACGGGCAAGGGGTGGGGTTTGAACCCAGGATCCCTGGGTTCTGCAGCGCGAGCTTTGGCTCCACGTGCTCCGAGCTGGTGTGCGGCCTAACCCACTCGGCCACCGATCGTTTTTTTTTTCGTTTTTTTTCGTTTTTTTTTTTCTTTATTGCATGATTTTTACAGTGAACAAAGATTCATAATGTACGATACATTTCTACGTGAACATGTACAACAATATATTGACGACGTTAGTGAAGACGGCGATAAAACGCCGCCTGTAAGGTTTGAGAGGCGATGAGAATTGTTAAAATTTCGGCCACCGATCAACCTACCGAAAATGTAAATAGAGTCGATGAACGAGGAGCAATGCTTAAAAACGATGTTCGATGTTACCGTCTACACGGGCGGCTTAAAAAAGACTATCGGAATGGCGGCATGCAAGGCTGGTCCCAATGAAGTGGTAAGCACTTAGAGCGCCTTTCTCAACTGCATGTAAGCAATCTAGCGAGCAACGAGACGAGCGACGGCGGCAAGCTACGACTGCCGGCGACGAGCAACGGAGATTTCTCACTGTCGCTGGTTGCGTCGCTCGGTTTTCGGATTTCCAGAAAACGTCGCTCATCGCTTTGGTCGTTTGCTCCTTCGCTTTCATAAGGTGTGTTTCGTCGTGCGGCTGACTGGGCGACAGCGGGTCCTCGTCGCTGTAGCTCGTCTCGTCGCTCGGCAAATCGCTTACATGAAGTACACCGCCCACACTTTTCTGCACCACTAAAGGAGGTGCATGTAAATCGAACGAAGCTTTTATACACCGCGAGCGTTCTCTTGACCAACTCATATACTACTGACTGTTTTCACCCTGTTGACCACATTTATGCAAAACGGGGGCTGCTGGTTCATTATATAAATCACCCATTTCGTTGTTTAATTAGAACACATCACTGATTTAAAAAAACACCTGCTATCCTAGGGTTTATGCCATAGAAATCTATCGCTTCTGATAAATCTGTTCATTTCTACTTTCAGACCCTGCCCCGCCAGACACAACATCTTGCAAAAAAAAACAGCGTTTCGGATCTCCTTCCAAGACCTGAGGCGGGTCGTTGTCATTCGATCCAGGAGTCTGCAGTGTTTCACAGGCGTGTTGCGGATGCTTGTTACCAAATGGTGCTACCGAGAGACAAGTGATCATGCTTAAGAAAGGCACGTATGGCCGCCGTAAGTACACATATTGTTTTTACCTTTGCTCGTATCCACTCCTTTTAAGAAATGTACAGTTCGCACGTGCCCATCCCTCAATTTGCCGACGTGAGCGATGGAAAGCGTCGATGTGATCGGCCTTGCACGATTGGCCGAATGCTGACTTTGACGTCAGAAAAGGATTTCTCATCGACGGAAATAAGAGGAAAGCAAGAACTTGAATTTTGACGGTGTTGGCAGTGTTGCTTTGAGAACGCAATTATTTCAAGTTTCCACCATGCTCATTATAAACACCATCGAACTTGCTGCTCACAAGGTAATGACGTCACGAAAGGGAACCATAGGACGGCGCCACCAAAACATCTCGCCACTGATAGCCGGCGTGTTATTATTCCGCAGTGCTCCAACTCTGTCAACGATAGTTTCTCTAGACCATGCAAATGAGATGCAAAACTAAACCACATGCTCTCGCAACAGTACTGGGCTGAAGCACTGTGGAAGCTACTTTAGGCTTTACAATGCAGCCCAAAATAGTTGACGTCAAGTATAGGGTGAGTGAGACTCCATTTTACCAAGAGCTCTGCCAAAACAAATCTGCCGCCCTATAAGTAGTGCGAAATGGCCTCGCGTGCCTAACCTAAAAACAAACGTTTTTTTGAGTTTTTTTTTTTTGCATGGGCCAATTTTTTTTTTTAAACCAATACGTTCAGTTTTTTTTTCAAATGTTAATATCATGTGACAAGCGGAAGTACCGTAAACCCCTTAATGTTCCCGAGCACTTTATTTTCGCAAATTGCAAAGTTCGCGAAATAAAGGGCAGGGAAAAATTTTGGTCCCTAAGAGTTCCAATGCGGCCTTTAAATTCGCGCAATTTAGTGGCCGCGATTATGTCCTCTGTGACCGTTTTGAGAAGAAATAGGGGCCGCGAAGATAAGGGGTTTTACTGTATATTGGAGAAAAGAGGGGGTCACTTTTGTTCGTATGCAAGAGTAAAACCAACAACAACAATCATTGTGTCGTCACTTTATGAGCTTATTTGTGCCTAGTGAATGATATGAATCTTATTTTAGTTCATTAAACGTTTTCGCCAGTACGTAGTGGGATGCCGTCTTCAACACTAACAGTGTTTTTCCTCTAAAGCGGGCAGCCTAATGCGTGCCATAGCACAACAGAGTTCATCTACAGGTTGTACCGCAGTTTTAAGAAGGATTCGCACAATCTGGGGGAATACCGATTCAGTGGTCTACCTCGAACGTGGACGAGATTTGCTCATTCTAAAAAAACTTGGCTAGAAATCAGGGATTTCCGACGAATGTACCCGCGTGGTTCAAAAGGCCAGACAAGCCTTGTGAACGCTTTGTTTTCTAGCCTCTCAGTCCTGAACCCATTGGCGCACCAGATGTTCCGATAGGCGGGAGCACTTATTTCGAAAATGGTGGATGGCAAAACGCATACCACTGTTGTTATCTTGATCAAAATTTTCTATTATGGTCAAAGGTAGACTGCATATTTGCAATACTTTTTTCTCACTTAAAAATTTGTCATGCTACAAATATGTAGTATAGCCCCTGACGAAAAGAGAATGGCCGAGTGTCCTCCAGCACGCGCTTGTACTTTTCACCCTGCTTTGGACGAATGTGCTCGCTTGAGGTTCATGAGACACTGAAACGTCCTCGAAGTAAGCAGGCGGGCTGGTGGCGGAACAACTGAGATTTCTCTCTGCCTTTCTAACTCTGTCAGTGAGTGCGTAACTTCTGTACTGCTTAACCCGGACAGAGCTGAGGAGAACAGGCTTGGCGAGTTCCCTTATCGCCTATGCATTTGTACAGCTAAGGCACTGCCTGAATCAAGTACCTTGTGTATCTTGCCTTCAAAAACACATCTTTTGTTGGGTGCCAAAAAAATTCTAAGACATGTTTCTGTTTGTATTGTCCTATTACGCATTGACTCCTTCGAGTCAACCCAGCCTGTTGAAAAATATGACTGCCAGATAATTGTTTTGCATTTAATTAATAGATCAGTATCCAGTTAGGCATCCCAAGTCATTAGTCGCTGAGACGCAGTCTCTTTGTTATCCAAAGTTATTTTTAACATTCAAAAAGTTGCTTGTCAAATAACGGGACTGTCGAAGTCATGTACTCAGCTCGAACGATCGCTGGCCACAAGCTGGTCGTGTGGTTACGGGGAGCAAACATCCTGGTTGGAGCGTCTGAGTACCTACCTCGCAATGTAACCGAAGACTAGGCCAGGGCCCCACTCACAGACGTCTATACTTTGTATCTCTTTAATCTGAACCACTTTTGACACTACAAGCCATTGCAGCAAAAACAGCGTGACACGTGACTATAAGCTCGACGTACCATGGCGTCCAACTACAAGGTCACAGGGCTTGCTTTCTGCACTGAATTCGCAAGGATGGCTTAAAGCTCCCGCCGTGGTTAATTTTAAGCTGAGATAGTTTGGAATAATGTTTCCAGTCTTTAGTGTTGCCCGGCACGGTTAACAATTTGGTGATATCGTGCTGCATTGGAATGTCGGCGCATTCATGACGGTATCACCTAATGAATGCATGCTAGCTATTAAACTCTCCGTTCTGCAGAGAAATAAAATGCACTTTACTTGCAATTGCAGCTGCTTCTGGAGCTTTATGGTATGAAACACCTTATGACTGCAAGTTCTGACCGGATATTGTTCTGTAGTCTGTGCAGGCCCATTGCAGGGAGTCACTTCGAGAGCATCAGCAGAGTTTCCTGCCCGTGGTCGTTAGTTCTAATTTTTTCTGTTGTAGGTATGCATCCTTTGTCTTTCCCTGGTACTCGGGAGTTTTCTTTTCATGGCCGCCGATTTGCCTCAAAATTGGTTAAGCACACAAATAGACGCTGTAAAACTGTATCCCACATATTTTTGTCAAGGTAACCTTTCTTTGCCGAAATTTGATTTTTTTATGAAAGTTAGTCTTCCTTGTTTTTATTCAAAAAAATTTACACGCGCGTCGAGCTGGGTGTGCGCTTTAGCCCACTCGGCCACCGATCCCCCCCACCCCCCCATTTAATCTACACTTTCGCGGTCCGTGCCGGTGAGTTATATGTCCGGGGGGGGGGGGGGGGGGCATGGGCATAGTATAAACAGCTAATTGTAATGATGAGCCGGCATTATTAAAGAGAAGTGCAACACTTATTTCAAAAATCTAGATAGTGGTTGATTACAGCGTAGTTCTACGCGTGAATCTGAATATCACGTTTGTTTTCCCCAAAGATATAACTAAACGTGAGAAAACACAAACAAACATCAGAACAGTAGTGACGTCATAAGAGGATATTTCGGCCGCCAACCGTGTGTCGCTTGAGGGACGCGCGTCCAATCGCAAGCTTGCTAGGTATACTCTCCTGCACTGGCACCAGTCGTGACGTCTTTTGCTGCCCTTTCTAAAAATAGCGTGTGCGCGCATAGCTTTGATAATCGCTGAAGACGCGTTTGAGCGGAGATTTCGAAAGCTCCTTTTGTGACGTCACTCTCCGGGAAAGCAGGCCTTCAGCGGTACTTTGGAAATGAATCTATGCACCCTCGGTTCACCAAACTAAAAACAAAAAAAAATTCTGATATCAAAATTCTAGAATCTAAATTTTTAATTAGTGAAAATAAACCCATGGTTGCAATAATGAACTTGTTAAGCATCATCGAAAAACATTAAATTAAGTATTTTTATGAAGATATAACACAGGAGCAGCATTTTACGGCATTCTAAAAATATGCCCAATTTGGACGCGTTTCTAGATTTTGGTTTCTTAGCAGGCGCATCTTTGCGCCCGCGATCCTGCTGCCCGGGGGCCGCAGTGCGAAGAGACCCCCTCGCCTCCCTCGTAGGATGGAGGAAATTAGGGTGCACGTGTGTTGCGTGTTACGCCCCTAGGGAACAGGACCATGGCCGCAGAGACGCGCTCCGATAAGAAACCGAAACCTAGAAACACGTCCGAAAGAAGCGTTTTTACAGAACGCGTAAAATGCTTAGCTTGCGTTATATCCTTCTAAAAAGAGTTCATTTAAAGGTTTTTGATGCTCAGCAAGCTTCTAATTGGAACCCTATCTCTTTTTGTAATAATTAAAAGGCTAATTAACAAATTTTACTAAATAGTCAACTGATAGTTACGACAATATCCCTATACTATGTCCACCTGGCCGTATACCTCACCTGCGCAAACCGCATAAGTACAGCTTTCACGACCTTTTCAAACAAATATATAAAGCTTAAAACGATCGCCCTTGTATACCAGTGAAAAGATGATACTAAAACTAACATGATGAAGCCATGCGGGTGAATTCCCTCACATAACTCCACGATGCTGGTATCACCTTTTGGCTAGTATAAGATATCCCATGTGGGAACCACGTGTTCCCCGCATCTCTGTCCAGCCCTAGCTCAGGCAGGCCGTGGGGCGTTGCCATGTCGGGGCGCGTCCCGGATGCGAGGTGAGGCCGTATTCCCTTGTGGACGGCTCTCCCCCGTCCTTCTCGGGTGATTTGCTGAAAGCAGACCCCTCGGGATCTTGACTTGGACGCGTCTACCACCTCAGAGCTGCAGCAGAAAGCACTGGAGCCCAGGACTGAGGGCTCCGCGCTGACCTTTGCGCTTTTCTAAAGTAGCTCAATAAAGTTTGTACCACTCCGTGATACTGTCAATAGCGGCAGCGCGGACTCCGACTGGAAATCCTGTCAAAAGGGACAGCGCCGTTATCTCTGACATTGTTGGCCGTTGGGCAAGCGTGTGACGTTATCGTCAAATAAACACGTCATTATCAGGACCGAAGGAACCTACTGTGTTTCTAAGTGGTTCCCTGAAAGGGGAAACCCACATCTGGCGCCTTAACGTGCGGCCTGTCCGGCGACTGCAAACAAAGTTGCACTCTCGCAATGACAGGGAACCAGGGAAAGTTCCGGCCAAGAACTTCGTGGACGGAGCGAGAGGCGAATGCCCAAAACCCGATGCCACTCAACGGCTTTGCGGCCACGTCAGACACGCACGGACACAATGAGCAAGCGTCCTTTTAGCCAAGCTTCCTCAACGGGCATGAATCACAATGCCGGGAATGCAACCGAGGAACTCCTTTCCGGAGCACGCCAGCCTTCATCGCTGAGGCCAGCCCACCCGTGACTTTCGAAGTCAACACGGGTCCGACGAGATAAGACAATGGCGCAACAGCAGGCAAATTCAGCCTCTTACAGCGTCGATCTCTTTACTTCAGACTGGCCGTCAGCCTCTCCGCACAGAGATAACACTGAGGTCGTCTACGAGCTGCAGCACAGCACAGCTGCTACAGGCACAGCACACGACTCGGCGGGCCCACACAGAGGGAACAACCAGCCAGCCGCACATGCGGAGAGCGATTCTCACTACACAGAAAGCACGCTCGGCGCATATCACCCCCTGCTAGAAACCTCAGCTCGGGTGATCGAAAGCCTGACCGGCGTACTGCAAACAGCAGTCAGGACCCCGCCGCCGGCATGGCCACCGATCAGAATCCCTATCCCGACGTACCGAGGGTACGGAGACCGAGTGAATGTAAAAAACTTCTTCGAGGACCTGAAAACGTACCAACAAGTCAAGGGAATGTCGGACCACAAGATACTGGAACGCATCTTGCCAACCTCATTGGTGGACCAAGCGGCGCGGTGACTCCTTCTAACCGGAAGCCAGCTGTCGTCGATCGAGCAGTTCCGCACGGCATTTCGCCAGGAATTCCTACCTCCGGACTACGAACGTAGGACAAGGCGAGAGCTCGAACAACGAACTCCAACAGCGCATCCAGAAGAGTCACTGTTGGAGTTCGTTAGGGCGATGCAAGAGCTCTTTGAGCTGGCAGACCCTCAGCGCCCAATGCAGAGCGGGTACATCGGGTCATTCGACAATCGCACCCGACTTTTGTGGCGTAGCTCCAAGGCAGTCGCTTTCGCGACTTAAACGAACTGGCTTCGGATGCTCGGCGGATTCAGGGAGACATTCTTGCCGCACGAGCGTATCGTCCCCCACCACCAGCGTCAGCGGCACTCGAGCCGCGCTGCGCGTGGAACGGGGAAGCGGTGTCCCGAAACAGGAGACACGAAGCCGCCCACTACGCAGACGAGCGAAATCGAACCACGTACGGCATTTCAGATCATGCACTCGACCCGTACTCCTATGAACGGCGGGCAGCAGAGACTGCGCCGCAGTTTAACAGGCCAGATCGGACACGGTTGCCTACGCCACGGGAGGAAACGCGGCCAAAGCGTCCAAACACACAGGACGAAAGGCGCGGCGCGCATCAAAACGTGCGACAGTACTGAAGAAGGGTCCCGCAACAACGTTGCTTTCGCTATAACGGCGTCAACCACCAGGTTCGACTATGCCCAGAACGGCAGAACCCCGGTTCCCAACCAACAGTCGGGACACGAGCCAATCCGCCGATAACCAACCCGGTGACTCAAAATGGCATGCAGCAGGAGACAATTTTGCCTACTACCTACAGAATAGGCTTCCCGACCGGCACGCTAGCGCCATTCATAGCCCTGACGATTGTCGGTCGGACGCTCAAGGAATTGCTGGACACAGGAGCCAGCGCCTCGCTTTTCGGTGACGAAGTGTTGACCCACCTCCAGCAAAACTCAGTGCGTCTGAAGGAGGGCAACACGGCCTACCGATTAGCGTGCGGTACCACCCATTCAAGCGGTACTGTGCGGCAGGTTGCCAGTTTGGAGAATCGAGTAAGACGGCAACCCTTCGTTCATCTACCAGCCTTTCCGTTCCGATCATCCTGGGGAGAGATTTCCTCACCAAAACATGGATCGTGATCTACGTGAATAGCAATGGCTACAGAGAGAGCACATACGCACCTGTGAAACCCTTCTGCGAACCCCCAACACCACAAAAAGCACTGGTTAATGGGGCTGGCGGCAGATGCCAAGACAAGGCCACAGAATCACAAAAATGGGGTATCAACTGCTCGACACGCACCCCGACACGGTTGCACAAAAAGCACCGTAGCGTCGGAGGTGACCCACCCCTGCTAACTAAGTCAAGCAGCTGGTCAGGGCAAGAAAAAGACTGTTTGTCGACATTGTTGCGTCGCTATGACGCAATGTTCACGGAGCGTCCCGGGTGCACACACGAAGTGCGACACCGGATCGACACGGGCGATGCGCTTCCTAGGAGGCAAAATGAACGACCCGTCAGTCTGGCTAAACAAAAAGCCATCGACGTCGCTTTGGACAAAATGATCGACACCGGAGTTGTCCGGCGGTCAAACAGTCCCTGAAGATTTCTCTTGGCGTTGGTCCCAAAAAGGACGGCAACTAACGTCTCTGCGTAGACGATCGCCGTCTGAATGACGTAACTTGGAGAGACGCATAGTTGCTACAGAGTATTGACACGATCCTTTCCAATCTCGGCAGAGCACGGTATTTCATTGCCCTGGACGCCAGCCGAGGCTACATTTAAGTCCAAATGAAGGCGGGGGACGAGGCAAAAAAGCCTTTGTGTGTTACCGCGGGCTTTTTGAATTCACTAGAATGCCCTTTGGTCTGTGCGGAGCGCCAATGACGTTCCAGCACTTCATTGACCGAGTACTGGGAGAAACCAAATGGAAACATGTAATGGCCTATTTCTACGACATTGTCGTCTACTCTAACACTTTTAACGATGATCTACGAGATCGGAAGGATGTGTTCGACAGGCTAAAGGTTGCGGGTATCACTTTAAACCCAGGAAAGGCCCAAATAGCCGAAACCCGCTTCAACTTGCTTGGATTCACGCTCGACTGCGGGCATATCGCGCCAAACTCCGAGAAGCTAAAGGCTATCCGGGAGTTTCCGGCGCCGACGGACGTAAACTCGCTCCTTCGCTATCTGGGAATGGTGAACTTTTACCGCCAATTCATCCCAAACTGCGCATCACTCCAAGCGCCACTAACGCGGCGACTGAGAAAGTCCGTGAGATGGAGTTGGGGACCCGAGCAGGAGGCGGCATTCCGCTGCGCCTCTAAAGCTCTCGCGGACACAGCTGAATTGAAGCTGCCCGACTTGAACACGCCTTCAGTGATCCAAACGGACGCGAGCTAACTGGGCTTGGGAGCGGTCCTGCTCCAAGAGTACGGCGGGGTTCTTGGTCCGGTAGCTTTTGCTAGCCACTCGCTGACACCAGCTGAGGTGAACTACAGCACATGTGAACAAGAGTGCTTGGCCATTGTCTTTTCCCTGAAGCGCATAGACATTATGTCGACGGGACCACGTTCACAATTGAAACAGATCACCATAGCCTAATATGGCTGTCCATACTTCGCGTTCTGGGGCCTTAGGCTTCATATAATTTTCCATGAAAGCATACAACAGAAGACCCAAAACAACATCTAGGATGGAGGAGATTAGTTCTGTATCCCTGGGCTTCTGACTAAGTATTAGACAAGGAAAAACAAACAAGTTAAGAAAGCCTTTTTTTCATAGGAAGCTCAATTTAATTGGGCAAGTACCAAGATGAAAAAATAAGAAGAAAATTGGAGCCCGGAAGACAATAACCATCTCAGAATAAAGGAAATAGCCAATAAATTATATAAAAAGTTATTTTCTTATTCGAAACACAAAATATAATATTTAAAGAAACACAATAAAAATAGATTAAGTAATATACGAAAAGTAATGGTTGAAGATGAATATAGAGGTGGAGTGAACAATAAAGGGGAACACAAAAAGCGAGGGGTGGAAGGAAATGGGAAGAATAAACATTTAGTTTCTTAGAGAAGAAGAACAACTTTTGGCATGTATTATAATTTGAATTAATACATACAAAATTATTCTTTAGCATTATTGAGCTCTCTATTGTTGAGCTGAACTTTGTTACATCGGCATTGTTGTGTTTGGCGAGGGGGCGAGGCGGACTGAATATTGCAATTCATAGTAAAGAAAAAGGAAAACACCATCACGATAGCACCTCATAAGAAGCTTTAAACTATCTTTATAAAACGCAAATAAACTAGCAATCTTGTTTAACACCAATACAACTGCATTTCTAGACCTTACACATTCCGATCGGTTAAAATTTGAAACATTAATCAAAAATCAGATCACGAAATCAGTAAACATACATACACTAGCCAAGATTGCCCAGGCCATCCAGCTCACACATTCTAAATCTAAGCTTAAATATGAGGGTTTTTTTATAAGAAAGCAATGCATTAATTTTAATTACAGGAAAAAAAAACTAAAACACAATAAACTATAACAAATAAAAATAGAAATAGCTAAGTACACCTGGAATTCACACAAATATCAGTGGGTATTGCGGTGCTCGGCCTTTCTAATTTTAACTAGCTATAAAAATTACGTAAATGCATAGTTCAAATATTAATATTAAATCCGCTAAAATATATTATAAATATAATTATTAGTAATTTCTAACTCCATCCTATTTTCTCCTAAACCGGACACTTCAAGAAAAAATATGGATTATCATGGTCGTCCTCTTCCAAGATTACCAAAGGGCACAGACCAAGAAGGACAAAAAATCAAAATTTAAAGCAATAGACCCTAAAAAAGCGACAATATAAATAATTTATAATCCATGCCCGAATGAGCTTCAAGGTTCGTTCCAAATCCCGTGGTTTTGATGACCTCATTTTTTTTTATAAGTGGTTTTAATAACATGTTGGTTTTTTTTGGTCATGGGACCGTATTCTATTATTTGTGATATGTTTAAACCTGTTATGCCATTTAAAGGTGCAGGTGAAGTGACACGAATTTTTTTTTATATGCTCTCACTTAGAAATCGTTTAGACTTCGCGAACTCGCAGGACAGTTAGCGAGATGGGCCTTGCTACTGCAGAAATACGACTATGTCGTACGGTACAGGAAAGGCAGCACAAACGTGGTGGCCGACGCACTGTCGCGAGCCACCGTAGACTGCACCAATCTTTCCGCGAGGACCCAGGCCGAGCAAACGGCAGACTCCAGGCCATGCGAAGCCGAAAATCAGTCCAAAATGGAGGCAGCACCACTGACCTCCTCGGACGAAAACGTGAACCACATAGACGCAGTGAGCGCGGTGGGGATCATGTTCAGCAAAGAAGAGCTACTGAAAGCTCAGCAGAATGATCCGTTTTGTCGAAAGGTGATCGACGGACTCTCGAGTGAGTCGGACTCCGTGGAGTCGGGCGGTGCGTCCGCCGGGCGTACGACTGCTGGTATTGCAGTAAACAACGAGTTTCGGGATGTATCTGGTACTGATACTGACACGCTGGATCAATTTCTGCTCAACACCGACGGGCTCCTGCTGAAGCATATCCCATCTGAGAAAGACACAGGTAATGTGTTCAAGGTGGTTGTGCCAAAAAGTCTGAGGTGCGCAGTAATGCGTTACTATCACGACTCGCACTTGACCGGACACGCGAGTGGCTCTAAGAGTTACACAAAGTTATGCCACATGGCAACCTGGCCTGGCATGAAAAGGGCATATTCCGCTACGCCCGCACGTGCAACACTCGCCAAAGCTTCACACCCAGAGGCGGCAAACCATCGGGCCAAATGCAGCCGATCCACAGCCAAAAACCATGGTCTTTGGCGGCTTGCGACGTGGTCGGCCCTTTACCAGGGAGCCCCAAAGGATACCAGTATCTGTTGGTTGTCACTGACCACTTCAGCAAATGGGTAGAACTTTTTCCACTAAGAAAGCTGACGGCCCGAGCAATCACTGAAAAGCTCATGGAAGTGTTCATCCCCATTCGGGTTCGCTCAAGCTCATCTAACAGATAGAGCAAGCTACTTCCTCAGGGAAGGTATTTGAGGACGCTTGCAAAGCGCTGGGCATCAAGTACAAAACAACCACATCCTACCACCCACAGGCTAACATCACGGAGCGATGTAACCGAAACATCAAACTTATGCTGGCAGCATTTCCCGAAAAGCACCGCGACTGGGACGCATACATTCCCCAGATTGGGTTCGCTCTCCGCTCCACTGTCAATCGTTCTACAGGCTTCACTCCCGCCTTCCTGACATTCGGAAGGGAATTACCGAATCCAATGAACCGCTTCCTCAGGGCATACGCCGGGGTGAGCGACGCACAGTCGAAACAGACTGGACATGCGCGCACGCTACAAACCCGGATGACTAAGCTTTCCCGGAGGCCCGTCGCAATCTCGGGGTAGCGCGAGCTGAACAAAAGGCACAGTACGACCGCTCTCGTCGAGATCTCCGCTACAAAGTAGGCTATCTCGTGCCCAGACGAAGCCATGTTCCGAGCGATGCCAGCAAAGGCTTTTCTGCTTCACTGGCACCAAAGTGGTTGGGCCCGTACCGAGTGCGCGAAATATTTTCACCACTCGTGTACAAGCTAACTTAAAACGACTCGAGAAAAGTAAGCGGGCCTGTGCATGTCTGCGATCTCAAAACTTACAACGAAAGGGAAGTAGGGGGGGACGAACAAACGCAGCCCCTACGGCAATATGCACGCAAAACGCGATACCCCGCCAAAGATGAACAAACGACTCGCTAAAACCTGCAAACTCGGATAAACCAATATCCGGAGTTTTCCTAGAGGCAGCCCCAGTGAGCGGCGAAATGTAACATTAAGGGAAGTGCAAAACACAATGCATCAGCTAACGTTACTGGCACCAGCTGCCTTCGCGAACGCGTCAGACACCATTGTTTGCTGGCAAGCAGTGACCTAGATAGGGTCACCTCAGCATTCGCTCCCGGATCAACCCGTATGGGAATATCACAAACTACGGCATCCCACAGAAAGGGCAGCATAATGGCCATTGGTCAGTTTTGTCGCCCGGAGTTCTCGTCAGTCAATCAAGGCGGCACGACGAAGCTGTTTCAGCTGACAAAGAGGACGTGTTTTCCGGAGCTCCTCCGAAGCTAAGTGGTTCTTGGTATACTTAGTTTATTTGCACGTTTGTTTATGGGGTAGTAGAAAGCAGTTTTTAAAGTAGCTATAGGATAGTTGGGTTAAAGTTGACTTTTTAGGTAGGGTCACGAGACCGAACCACATGCACGTTTGAAACTTTTGGCGGGCTAGTTGGTTGTATGGGCAGAGGCGTACCTAGGCTTTCTTGGTTTGACTTTTGGTGGGATCTTTGTCGGGGGGTCGCGCGGTGTGTCGGCAGGCGCTGCTGAATACGCGACGGCAGGAGGCTGAGAAGCCTTAAGTAAAGGAGGACCCCGATGTAGAATGTGAGAAGTATGGCCGTTGGTGCAGCATGATGGAGACGGAGTTCGAAAGTGTAGCGGAAGCCGAGGGGAGCAGCTTTACATGCCGGAGTTGCGAGAGGGCAGAAGATGGTTTTAGGAGAATAGGCGAATATGGTTCATGAGTTCAAGCTGGAAATACGGGTAGAGCGGGAGAAGTGGGTTAAGCTCGAGGCGCATGTCGGAGATTTGAATTAAGAGGGCCGAAGCGGATGTGGAGGAAATGACCAGAGAATGGGAAAGCGAGGTAGAGAGCGTGGCGGGTGAGAGCTAAGGCAAGAACCGTAGCAGCGAGCCGAGCTTGATAGACAGGTGGAGGAGCTTAGACAGGGGGAAGAGTGAAAGGCGGAGTTGGAGGAGCATAAGAAGAAGTGTGAGGATATGGGGCAGCAACTGACAGGAGTAGGTAATAAGAAAAAGGGAGGAGGTGGCAGAAAAGACGGCGGTAGGGGCGGCAGACCCAGGGTGACATTTAACTGGTGACGAGTTGGTTGGCAATGTAAGAAAGGAGTACTCTGCACAGCTGTATAGTGCGGCAGTACAGCAGGGTTCGAGGAAGGCAGCAAAGATTGAGGCAGAGAAAGTACAAATAGCTGGAGGGGCTGAAGACCGGCAGTCGGGGGTAAAGAGAGTGCTGGTGGTAGGAGACTCAAACATACCAAGGGTTAAGGGGGGCTGCTGGACTGTGTAAAAGGGGATGGAAGGGTAGATACAGTGGCCCAGTTACAAAAAGTGAATGGTAGACGCTATGGCCAAAGCGAAGGAGGAGGTTTGGAAAAATGGAAAGAGAACCTGGTGCGGGGGGAGGGGGGGCGGGGGGTAGTACATGCAGGACTAAAGGATGTGCTAAGGGGACGGAGCCAGAACCTCGGCAGGCAGATACAGGTGGAGTTGGGCAAGCTGAGTTGGGCTCTCTGAGACGGTGCACGTGCAAATATGCACCCTCCCAGAGGTCTGGGGACAGTCTTTGCAGAAAGAGAAGTGGGTGGTGGAAGCTAACCGGGTGATAAGGGGGACGAGCCGACGATTCGAGTACGGAGGAAATTAACAGGGTGGTATCCGAGGATCGCTCCGACCCTTTTACATGGGGCACCCACTACACTGGAACCACTGGTAGCAAGGTAGGTGATAGAATTGGACGTCACATCGTACATATTTTGGGGGGTCCCGGAGCCCTGAGGGCGGTGGAGTAAATGAGGGCCGAAATGCAGATCCAGGGGAGAGGGTTTGGGAGGGTGGGAGGAAGCCTCGCAGGAATAGGAAAAATAAACGGCTTAACATGGGTTGCATAAGCTTGCAGGTGGCGGGAACAAAATAAAGTGGGGTAGATAGAGGAGCAATTTGAAAGCGAAATCGTTGCAGTGTATGGGTTAGCAGAAACACACCTGAGGGATATGGAAGAACCACCATACATACCGGGATATCGTCTGAAGGGATGCGACCGGGCCAATGGGAGCGCAAGGGAGGTGGATCTAGGGGTGTTAGTGAGGGGTCGGGAATGGGGAAGGGACTAAGAGGGTTGCAGGGAACACATGTGGATGAAAGGCAATATTGCGGGATTTGGACACAATCACGGGTTTTGTGTATCTAAAAACAGGGAGTGATGCAGGGGAGGAAAACGCAGAACGATGTGTATCAGGAGACGTTAGGGAAATCGGCACTAACAGGGAAATGATTATCTTGGGGGACATGAATGCACATTTGGAAGTCTTTGATGGACATACGGATTCCACAGGGAGGATGTTAGAGGAGTTCTGCGAAGCTCTTGATATGGTATTGGTTAATGCTCAGGTAAAATGTGATGAAAAAATAACGTGGGAAAGAAAGAACTCGCACTCGACTATTGACTATTGTTTAATGTCCCGGAAGCCATACCACAAATTAGGAGCTATTGAAATAGATGAGGAAGGCACAAAAAGTCTGGGGAGCGACCATAAGAAAATCAAGATTAGATTTGGCACAGTAAAATTAGAAATGCAAAATCAAAAACAAGAGGGTTAGCAAAAACTTAAATGATAAACAATTACAGGCGGTATCTAAGCGAATCGAGAGCATAGTTTCCAAGCAACCGGAAAGAGAATGGACATATGAAGACTTAGTTGGTGTTTTCAAAGGAGAGTTAGAGAAATATCGAATCAAACAAGGAGAAGAAAAGTAAAACGCAAGCTCAAAAGCTGGTGGGATAAAGAGGTCAAGCAGCAATATTGAGACGCCAAGCGGCATCAAGTGAACACAGATGGGAAAAGAAAAGGGGGCCACACCATCTGAAGTAGCATCAAAATAGGAGGACTTTCAGGAATAAAAGCGGGGGGCATCAGCATTTATACAAGCCACACTTGGGAGGGCAGAAGTCCAGGGGATGATAGAGATAACTCGGAAGGATATGCATGCGGCAAAAAGGTTCTGGGAACACATCAGTGCACAGGGAAAAAGACTGAGGGGTACCAACAGACACTAACCACACAGAAAGGGACAACGGTAGAGGAGGAAGAGGCAAGAGAATACATTAAACATATAATCGAAGCAGCATGTTCGGAGTTAGAACCATTTCAGGCCGTAGGTAATGGTAGAATCTACACAGCACAAGAGGGAGATCCTACTAAAGAAGAGGAAATGACCGGAGAGGAATGGGAAAAAGCAGAAGGAAAGGTTCTGGCTGGAACTGCGACAGGTCCAGACGGCATACCAATGAGACTGATAAAAGTTCTAGGCGAAACAAGCAAATTGAAACTAAGGCAGGTGACTGACCATATACTTATGGGAAGGGAGGTACGCAGTGACTGGAAATTGTGCAGGATTAGATTGTTATTTAAGGGCAAGGTAGGCAAAGACAGTATCAAAACATACCGACCAATCACAGTAACTTCAGTAATATACAGACAAGCTATGCAAATTGTAAAAAGAAGAATGGAAGAATGGGCAGAGAGAAAGCAGATTCTGGGGGAGCTTCAAAACGGTTTCAGGAGGGATTAGACGACTACTTGATAACTTATACGCAATCACTCAGTGCATAATAGATAGCAATGACAAGTCAAAGGCCATTAGGGCTAGCATTTTTGTACATCAAAGGGGCATATGACAATGTGAATCAGGAAAACCTCTGGGTCCAACTGAAAGGATATGGGCTAAGGGGAACCCTGGTTAAGTTTCTAGAACGGGTTTATACGGAGAACCGGGTGGTTATAACATGGGGAGCCAAAACTATAAGACCAGCAGCAACAAAAAAGAGCACTTAGAGTCGCTCATTGTCTCCCCTGCTCTTTATGATGTACTTCAGTGAGATGGATAAAAAAGATTAGGGAAGTGCAACCTAGGTTTGGACCTGACTTACATGGAGGAAGGACTTAAAGTAAGTCATGTATTGCCAGGGTTATTGTATGCAGACGATATTTTACTCGTATCAGAAAGTCGTGAGACAATACAGGAACTGATTAGTCTTTGCAGCAGCGAAGGCGACAGTTTAGGCCTAAAATTCAGTAGGAGCAAGTCGGGTATAATAGTTTTCAATGATGAGAAGGGGAAACCCCCGGAGATACAGGACACAGTGATAGAACACGTAGAAACGTACAAATATCTGGGAGTATGGTTAAGTGAGGGAAGAAAGTATGTAAAAGAACACCAATATATTGTAAAAAAGAGGAGAAACGAGATTGAGCCATTATGAAACACTGGGCACTCTGGAACTATAATATATATGAAGTCGTTAAGGGTGTATGGGTGAGTCATGGTGCCAAGACTGTCATTTGGGAATGCGGTATTGTGTATGAGGTCAGAAATCCAGGCAGGTTTAGAGATACAACAAAGGAGTGTGGGTAGGTTGGCATTGGGGGCACATGGGAATACACCAAATGAGGGAGTACAGGGGGATATGGGTTGCGCATCTTTCGAGAGTAGAAAAGCGATCAGTAATGTAAAATTCGAACAAAGACTAGCTGAAATTGAAAATACACGGTTGGCGGCAGGAAAGTGGGGGGGGGGGGGGCGTTCAAGCATCTAAATATGAAACGTCTAAACACTAAGTGGACAAACCGAACCCGCAAGCTGAGATCTAAATACGTTCGACGAGTTGGGGCCGATCAGAGCATATCAGTAGAAAAGGAAGTAAAGGAAACAGATGAAACTGCGGGAAGAAGGAATGCAGGTAAAATCAGCTTTAACAATATACAGGGCACAAAAACAAGAAATAAAGAAGGAGGAGTTCAATGATAATTTATTGGGAGCTCATTGCGGTTTGAAGCTAGAACGGGGGTGCTAAGAACGAAAACATATAGGGCTAAATTCAGGAAATAGACACACTATGCTGGCATATGCAACCGCGACAGGGAAACTATAGAACATGTAATTTTAAGGTGCACGGGCTTCGTCCCACTTTCTTGGGGGGATGACAACGGATTTGTAGGGGGCACTGGGATTCTTAGACATGAATGGACGAATGGATAGGAAAGAATTGCAATAACTAGAGGAGATTGGAAGATTGGTGGAAAAAGATCTAGGGAGGGGGGGGAAAAAATGCAGATAAAAATAAGCAATGGAAACACATTAAAAAAGCGGTGGGGGAGAGTTGTCCTAGAACGAAATTGATACAAATTTTAAAAAAGACGGGTTGACAAAACGTTACGGCTAGTGGCGCAAGCTGCCGCCAGTTAAAAAGGGTATAGCCATTACCATCCATTCATCCATTCATCCATCCATTTATTCTTCACCGAAACTGACGATTGAGGAAATTTCAGTTGATGCGTTCACCCCGGGAGAGACAAGAGCAAGTCATTGCGCCCTCGTGGAACGGACGTGGCGGCTGCCCCGGGGGACCCCGGCGCGAAAGCCCCTACCAGGCTCCGGACCAGGCAAGTAGGCCTGGAGATAGCCGTCACCGCCGCACGGTGCCCACTAGGATGTCCCAGGAGGGCACGGAGGCGCCATGGCGCTTCTTTTCTGCCGACTCCTGGGAACGCCAGCCCAGAGTCTTGGCGACCACACTCCTTTATGGGATCCCGGAATCCTTCCGTGGGCGGACGGTCCGCGAGGTGGAAGGGGCCGTCGACGGGGCCTGTCTGCAGCTTCCCCTGGCGTCCCGGGCCTGCCGTGGCTGCGGGGTCCTCTTTCAGCATCGAGGCCACCTCCGTTTTGCGAACCCCGTGGCCATTATGGCCGCGGCGCCGCTTCGAGACGCCGACGCCGACGCCCAGGTCGTGGCCCGCATGGCCGTGGACCGGAGGTTCGCTGCTGCTGTCCTGGAGGTGGCCCCTCGACCCGCAGGTGCACCCCCCCCCGGCCTCCTTCGCCGAACCAGCTAGCTGGTCCGATCGCCGTTGACCGTCCTGCCCAGTCCCCGGAGGAGAAAGCCGTCCCGATGAACCTCGGGTCGGATTTCAAACAGTTCCTCCTCAGGGATGACGATCTGCTGTAAACCTGCTCACCCAGCAAAGGTACCGGACGCGGTAATATTTGTTTTTGTCTTGTTTTCGAAAGTCGGTAGCTTAATTTTTATTTTTCTCAAACCTACCTCAGCCTTAAGCAGGGAGAGTCCAAGAACCACGTGTTCCCCGCATCTCTACTCTAGGCCTAGTTCAGGCAGGCCGTGGGGCGTTGCCATGTCGTGGCGCGTCCCGGATGCGAGGTGAGGCCGAATTCCCTTGTGGACGGCTCTCCCTCGTCCTTCTCGGGTAATTCGCCGAAGGCAGACCCCTCGGGATCTTGACTTGGACGCGTCCGCCCCTCCGGGGAGCCAACCTACATCCGACCAACAAGGGCGCGTCTATCCCCTCGGAGGCTATACAAGACGGCCCAAATCCAATGGGAGAGACTCTCGCTGGGGGAGGCTCTGCTTGACGGAGACTCCCTTTCTTTTACTCATCCTTCCCCTCCGTGATACTGTCAATAGCGGCAGCGCGGACTCCGACTGGCGATCCTGTCAAAGAGAGAGCGCCATTATCTCGGACATTGTTGGCCCTCAGGCGAGCGTGTGGCGTTATCGTCAAATAAACACGTCATTATCCGGACCGAAGGAACCTACTGTATTTCTAAGTGGTACCCGCAAAGGAGGAAACCCACACCCATAATAGGCTATGCTTGTATGCTTCCGTCCGCCTACATGGTTTAGTCATAATCCACTACGCTGGTATAGAATGTCCCATAATACGACACGCTTGCATGAGGCTTTTTTCATCCTCTTTCCATCATCAAGATATTCGAACAGAAAATAAACAGTCAAATAAGATATCAAAATATCATGTGCACTGTTAAAAACTATTTTATGAACACTAAAATCCTTCTGCAATGGTTTAGAACAGTCCATGATAATTCTCGCATTAAAAGTATAAGTGAACGCGTTTGCATTCAAAGTGTAACTGACGGCCCGAGCAATCACTGAAAAGCTCATGGAGGTATTCATCCCGATTCGGGTTCGCTGAAGCTCATCTAACAGATAGAGCAAGCTACTTCGTCGGAAAGGTAATTGTGGACGCCTGCAAAGCGCTGGGCATCAAGCACAAAACAACTCACACCCTACAACCCACAGGCGAACATCACGGAGGGATGTAACCGTAACATAAAACCCATGCTGGCAGCATTTGCCGAAAAGCACCGCGACTGGGACGCATACATTCCCCAGATTGGGTTCGCTCTCCGTTCCACTGTCAATCGTTCGACAGGCTTCATCCTTGCATTCCTCACATTCGGAAGACAAATGCCGAATCCAATGGACCGCGTCCTAAGGGCATAAGCCGGGGTGAGCGACGCACAGTCGAAACAGACTGAACATGCGCGCACGCTACAAACCCGGATGACGAAAGCTTTCTCGGAGACCCGTCGCAATCTCGGGGTAGCGCGAATAAAACAATAGGCTCAGTACGACCGTTCTCGCCGAGATCTCCGCTACAAAGTAGGCGATCTCGTGCTCAGACGAAACCATGTTCTGAGCGATGCCAGCAAAGGCTTTTCTGCTTCACTGGCACCAAAGTGGTTGGGCCCGTACCGAGTGCACAAAATATTTTCACCACTCGTGTACAAGCTGACTGATAAGGACTCCAGAAAACTCAGTGGGCCTGTGCATGTCTGCGATCTCAAACCCTACAACGAAAGGCAGCGGCGGATCCAGAACTCCGTTTTGGGAGGGGCGGAAAATTTGTAAGGATACTATTCTCCCATTCTTTCGTGTGCACCGGGGAGTCCACCCATGTCAAATTGCCCTCCGAGAAGGGGGAGGGGGGCGATTTTGTTTGGGAGGGGGGGGCGGTCGCCCCCCCCCCTGGATTCGCTCCTGACGAAAGGGAAGAAGAGCGTGCATATTGCCCCTGCCGGCAATATGCACGCAAAACGCGATACAACGCCAAAGTTGAACAAAGGGCGTCTCGCTGCAACCTGCGAACTCGGATGAACTAATATACGGAGTTTTCATAGAGGCAGCCCCAGTATGTGGCGAAATATCACATTAAGGGAAGTGCAAAACACAATGCACCAGCTGCCTTCACGAACACGTCAGACACCATTGTTTGCTGGCAAGCAGTGACCTAGATAGAAGGTCACTTCAGCATTCCCTCCCTGATCAACCCGTAGGGGAATTCTTCAAACTACGGCATCAGAGGGAAAGGTTAGCATAATGGCAATTGGTTACTTTTGTCGCCCCGGGTTCTCGTCAGTAAACCAAGGGGGCACGACGGAGTTGTTTCAGCTGACAAAGAGGACGTGTTTTCCCGAGCTCCTGCGAAGCTAAGTGATACTTGGTATATTTTGTTTGGTTAGGTGTGTGTTTATGGGGTAGTAGAAAGCAGTTTTTAAAGTAGCGATAGGATAGTTGGGTTAAAGTTGACTTTTTAGGTAGGGTCACGAGACCGAACCATGGGCACAATTAACACTTTTGGCGGGCTAGTTGGTTGTGTGGGCAGAGGCGCACCTAGGCTTTCTTGCCTTGAGTTTTGGTGGGACATTTGTCGTGGGGCCGCGCGGTGAGTCTGTAGGCGATGGTGATATACGCGACGGAAGAAATCTGAGAAGCCTAAAGTATAAGAAGGACCCGATATAGAATGTGAGGAGTGTGGCCGTTGGTGCCACATGATGGAGACGGAGTTAAAAAGTGTTGCAGAATCCGAGGGGAGCAGCTTTACATGCCGGAGTTGCGAGAAGGTAGAAGATGTTTTAGGAGAATAGGCGAATATGGTTCATGAGTTCAAGCGGGAAATACGGGTAGAGCGGGAGAAGCGGGTTCAGCTCGAGGCGCATGTCGGAGATTTGATTAAGAGGGCCGAAGCGGATGTGGAGGAAATGACCAGGGAATGGGAAAGCGAGGTAGAGAGCGTGGCGGGGAGAGGCTAAGGCAAAAACGGGAGCAGCGAGCCCAGCTTGATAGACAGGTGGAGGAGCTTAGACAGGGAGAAGAGTGGAAGGTGGAGTTGGAGGAGCATAAGAGGAAGTGTGAGGATATGGGGCAGCAACTGACAGGAGTAGGTAATAAGGAAAAGGAGGAGGTGGCAGAGAAGACGGCGGTAGGGGCGGCAGACCCAGGGTGACAGTTAACTAGTGTCGAGGTGGTTGGCAATGTAAGAAAGGAGTCTGCACAGCTTTATAGTGCTGCAGTACAGCAGGGCTCGAGGAAGGCAGCATAGGTTGAGGCAGAGAAACCAGAGATAGCTGGAGGGGCTGAAGACAGCCAGTCGGGTGTTGAGAGGGTGCTGGTGGTAGGAGACTCAAACATAACAAGGGTTAAGGAGGGGCTGCTGGACTGGGTAAAAGGGGATGGGAGGGTAGATATAGTAGCCCAGTCAACGAAAGTGCATGGTAGACGATATGGCCAAAGCGAAGGAGGAGTTGTGGGAAACCAGGGAGCGAGAGAACCTAGTGGCAGTACGTGCAGGACTAAATGATGTGTTAAAGGGATGGTGCCAGAACCTCGGCAGGCAGATAGAGTTGGGGTTACGTAAGCTGACGGAGGTCTCTAAGGCGGTGCATGCGCAAATATGCATCATCCCAGAGGTCTCGGGACAGTCTTCGCAGCTAGAGACGCGGATGGTGGAAGCTAGCCGGGTAAATGAGGGAGGAGCCGACGATT
Source organism: Ixodes ricinus (assembly GCA_037355805.1). Lineage (NCBI taxonomy): Eukaryota > Metazoa > Arthropoda > Arachnida > Ixodida > Ixodidae > Ixodes > Ixodes ricinus. Next base: position 12,519 of record JAZHYW010009959.1, on the reverse strand, counting down.
TCAGTACGGTGTAATGGAAGTTAACAGGGTCGGTACACGAGGATCGCTCCGACCCTTTTACATGGGACATCCACTACAGTGGAACCACTGGTAGCACGGTAGGCGATAAATTTGGACGTCACATCGTACATTTTCTGGGGGATCGGTGCCCTGAGGCGCTGGTGCAAATGAGGGCCGAAATGCAGATCCAGGAGAGAGGGTTTGGGAGGGTGGGAGGAAGCCTCGCGGGAATAGGAAAAAGAAACGGCATAACATAGGGTTCATAAACATGCAGGGGGGGGCAGGAATCGAATAAAGTGGGAGGAGATCGAGGAGCAATTAGAAATCGAAAACTTTGCAGTGTATGGATTAGCAGAAACACATCTGTGAAAAATGGAATAACCACCATACATACCGGGATATCATTGGATGGGATGCAACCCGGCCAATGGGGAAGAGCAAGGGAGGTGGATTAGGGGTGTTAGTGAAGGGTCAGGAATGGAAAGGGAACGAGAAAGTTGCAAGGAACACATGTGGATCAAAGGCAATGCTGGAGATTTGGACACAATCCTGGGTTTTGTGTATCGAAAAGTCTGGGAGTGATGCAGGGGAGGAAAACGCAGAACGCTTAGCATGTATATCAGGAGACGTTAGGGAAATCCGCACTAACAGGGAAATAATTATCTTGGGGGACATGAATGCGCATTTGGAAGTCTTTGATGGACATACGGATTCAATAGGAAGGATGTTAGAGGAGTTCTGCAGAAGCTTTCGATCTGGTATTGGTTAACGCTCAGGTAAAACGTGATGAAAAAATGACGTGGGAAAGAAAGAACTCGCACTCGACTATTGACCATTGTTTAATGTCGCGGAAGCCATACCACAAATTAGGAGGTATTGAAATAGATGAGGAAGGCACAAAAAGTCTGGGGACCGACCATAAGAAAATCAAGATTAGATTTGGCACAGTAAAATTAGAAATGCAAAATCAAAAACAAGAGGGTAGCAATAACTTAAATGATAAACAATTACAGGAGGTATCTAAGCAAATCGAGAACATGGTTTCCAAGCAACCGGAAAGAGAATGGACATATGAAGACTTAGTTAGTGTTTTCGAAAGAGAGTTAGAGAAATATCGAATCAAACAAGGAGGAAGAAAACTAAAACGCAAGCTCAAAAGCTGGTGGGAGAAAGAGGTCAAGGCAGCAATATTGAGACGCCAAGCGGCATCAAGAGAACATAGATGGGAAAAGAAAAGGGGGGCCACACCATCTGAAGTAGCATCAAAATGGGAGGACTTTCAGGAATAAAAGCGGGAGGCATCAGCATTTATACAAGCCACACTTGGGAGGGCAGAAGTCCAGGGGATGATAGAGATAAACTCGGAAGGATATGCATGCGGCAGAAAGGTTCTGGGAACACATCAGTGCACAGGGAAAAAAGGCTGAGGGCTACCAACAGACACTAACCACAAAGAGAGGAAGAAGGGTAGAGGGGTAGAGGCAAGAGAATACATTAGACATACAATCGCAGCATTTTCGGAGTTAGAACCAGATCAGGCTGTAGGAAATGGAAGCATCTACACAACAAAGAGGAGAACTATACTGGAGGAGAGAAATGACCACAAGAGAATGGGAAAAAGCAGAAGGAAATGTTCTGGCTGGAACTGCGACAGGTCCAGACGACATACCAATGAGACTGATAAATGTTCTAGGCGAAACAATCACATTGAAACTAAGGCTGGTGACTGACCTTATACTTATGGGAAGGGAGGCACCCAGTGACTGCAAATTGAGCAGAATGAGATTATTATATAAGGGCAAGGAAGGCAAAGACAATATCAAATCATACCGACCAATCACAGTAACTTCAGTAATATAAAGACTAGCTATGCAAATTGTAAAAAGAGGAATGGGCAGAGAGGAAGCAGATTCTGGGGAGCTTCGAAACGGTTTCAGGAGGGATAGACGACTAGATGATAACTTATTCGTAATCACTCAGTGCATAGAGATAGCAATGACAAGTCAAAAGCCATTATGGGTAGCATTTTTGAAAATCAAAGGGGCATAGAACAATCTGAATCAGAAAAACTCTGGGACCAACTGAAGGGATACGGTCTAGGGGGAACCCTGGTTAAGTATCTAGAGCGGGTTTATACGGAGAATAGGATTGGCTGTAGCATGGGAAGACAAAACTACAAGACCATCAGCGATACAAAGAGGACTTAGACAGGGTCATCCATTGTCTCCCCTGCTCTTTATGATATACCTCAGTGAGATGCAAAAAACAAAGAATAGAACAGTGCAACTTAGAACAGTGCAACTAAACATTAAGTAGAAAAACCAAACCCGCAAGCTGAGCTCTAAATACATTCGACGAGATGGGGCCCATCAGAGCATATCAATAGGAAAGGTAGTAAAGGAAACAGAAAGGGAATTGTGGGAAGAGAGAATGAAGGGGAAATCAGCTTTAACAATATACAGGGCAGAAAGACAAGAAATAAAGAAGGAAAAGTTGTATAATAATTCATTGGGGAGCTCTTTGATGTTTGAAGCTAGAACGGGGTTGCTAAGAACGAAAACACATAGGGCTAAATTCCAGGAAATAGACACTCTATGCGACATATGCAACCGCGACAGGGAAACTATGAGACCATGTAATTTTAAGGTGCACGGGGCTTCGTCCCACTTTCTTGGGGGGATGACAACGGATTTGTAGGGGCACTGGGATTCGTAGACATGGATGGACGAATGGATAGGGAAAGAATTGCGGTAACTAAGAGGAGATTGGAAGAGTGGTGGAGAATATCTAGGGGGGGGGGTAAAAATGCAGATAAAAATAAGCAATGGGAACACTTTAAAAAGACGGTGGGGGAGAGTTGTGTTAGAACAAAATTTATACAAATTTTAAAAAAGACGGGATGACAAAATGTTAGGTTAGGTGGCGCAAGCTGCCGCCCGTCAAAAAGAGGTATAGCCATTATCATCCATCCATTCATCCTTCACCGAAGTTGACTATCGAGGAAATTTCAGTTGATGCGTTCACCCCGGGAGAGACAAGAGCAAGTCACGGCGCCCTCGCAGAACGGACGTGGCGGCTGCCCCGGGGACCCCGGCGCGAAAGCCCCTGCCAGGCTCCGGACCAGGCAAGGAGGCCTGGAGATAGCCCTTACCGCCGCACGGTGCCCACTAGGATGTCCCAGGAGGGCACGGAGGCGCGACGGCGCTTCCTTTCTGCCGACCCCTGGGAACGCCAGCCTAGAGTTTCGGCGACCACACTCCTGGACTGGGTCCCGGAATCCTACCGTGGGCGGACGGTCCGCGAAGTGGACCAGGCCGCCGACGGGGCCTCGTCTGCAGCTTCCCCTGGCGTCCCGGGCCTGCCGTGGCTGCGGGGTCCTTTTGTGCATCGAGGCCACCTCCGTTCCGCGAGCCCCGTGGCCCTTATGGCCGCGGCGCCGCTTCGAGACGCCGACGTCGTCGCCCAGGTCGTGGCCCGCATGGCCGTTGACCGGATCTTCGCTGCTGCTGTCCTGGAGGCGGCCCCTCGGCCCCCAGGTGCGCCTCCCCAGACTCCTTCGCCAAACCAGCTAACCGGCCCGATTGCCGCTGACCGTCCTGCGCCAGGCCCCGGAGGAGGAAGCCGTCCCGATAAACTTCGGGCCGCATTTCGAGCAGTTTCTCCTCCGGGACGACGATCTGCTGTAAACCTGCTCTCCCAGTAAAGATACCGGACGCGGTCATATTTGTTTTGGTTTTGTTTTTTTTTCCGAGAGTCGGTAGGTTAATTTCTATTTTTATTAAACCTACCTCAGCCTTAAAGAGGAGGTAGTGAGGGAACCACGTGTTCCCCGCATCTCTATCTAGGCCTAGATCAGGCAGGCCGTGGGGCGTTGCCATGTTGGGGCGCGTCCCGGATACGAGGTGAGGCCGAATTCCCTTGTAGACGGCTCTCCCTCGTCCTTCTCGGGTGATTTGCCGAAGGTAAGACCCCTGAGGATCTTGACTTAGACGCGTCCGCCCCTCCGGGGACCCAGCCAACATCCAACCACCCCGGGCGCGTCCATTTCCGCAGGCTATATAAGATGGCCCAAATCCAACGGGAGGGACTCTCGCTGGGGGAGGCTCTGCTCGACGGAGACTCCTTTCTTTTACCGATCCTCGCCCTCCGTGATACTGTCAATAGCGGCAACACGGACTCTGACTGGCGATCCTGTCAAAAGAGACAGCGCCGTTATCTCTGATCATTGTTGGCCCTCGGGCAAGCGTGTGGCGTTATTGTCAAATAATCACGTCATTATCTGGACCGAAGGAACCTACTGTGCTTCTAAATCGTATCCCCAAGCGGCGAAACCCACACCCATAATAGGTTATGCTTGTATGGTTCCGTCCGCCTCCATAGTTTCGTCATAATTCACTACGCTGGTGTAGAATGTCCCATCATACGACACGCTTGTATGAGGCTTTTTCCATCATATAAAATAAACAGTCAAATAAGATATCAAGATATCATATGCACTGTTCAAAATTAATTTCATGAACACTAAAGCCCTTCTGCAATGGTTTAGGACAGTCCATACTATGATTGCATCACAGTTATGCATAGTAATGAGCGTTCCTAACCTGAATAAAAAAATCAACTATGAAATAAAAACATTCCGTAAATTTTAAAAGAATGCATAAAAAGGGGGATGAGGGAATCAAATTATATACATCGAAAAAAAAACATTTTAGTTGGTAGGACATTTTCTAAATATATGCAACTTGATAGCCTTTGTGATTATATTTCGTGCATGTACCTTGTCTGTACTGTAACAATCCATAAATTAAAAAGGTTGCTTGATAACTGGGAAGTTCTTGAAAATAACTGCTTTCTATATAGTTTTAGATAGGTTGAGAGCATCAACGTAGTCAGACAGAATCACACCGACGTCTTTATTTTACCAAAAAAGGTTGCGCTTGCACTTCACCCGCCACGCGTATTTGCTGTATTCATTTATAGTTGCATGGATCAGCTCTGTTCCAACAAAACGCTCACAGTTTGTTTCTTCTAAGGGCAATGACTCGCACTTCTCTCACGTGATGAATGGTTGGATGAATGGATGTATGTTACTGGCTATACACTTTGTAGCGGCCGGTAGCTTGCGTCACCTAGCCTAAGTCTAAGAAAGCAAAGCAATTGATTTCTCCCCGCCCTTCTAATCCACCACCCCCCCCCCCAACTTTTACCAGGTAGTGTGGGATATCACCAGGATGACCTTTGGGCGTTCGGGCAAAAAAACTAAAAAACATCACCCCCCGCCTCTTTCCCCCGGCGAGGGAGTCGCCAATTTTCCTCTGGTCAAACCTAGTCGGCGTTACCCTTGCACCGGACCCATTGGGCGACAGGGTTGAAACTTTGGGCGGAGCCACGCGAGAGGGAGTCCCAATTTTCCTCTGTCCCGCCTGTTTCCAGCTGTGCTTGTTAGTTGTGCATCAATCAATTTTCTCTAGATATCTCCACCAATCTTCTAATCGCCTCTTTGTGACCGTAATCCTCTTCTCCTCCGTCTTTTCATCGTCGCCAGCAAAGCCCAGGACCCCGGCCAAATCTGTTACCCCTTCAGGGAGGGCAGGACAGAAGCCCCGTGCACTTTAAAACCAAGTGCTCAAGTGTCTCACTCTCATTATGGCAGGCAGCACGTAATGCGTCTATCTCCTGAAATTCAGCCGTTTACGCCCTCGTCCTCAAAACTCCCGTTCTCGCCTCGAACAGCAAAGAACTTCCCAGTGTCTTATGTCCTGCTTTTGTGACCTATACACTATTAGAGCTGATTTCTCCTGCATTCTTCCCTCCCACATTTTTCTCTCTGCCTCTTTCACCCCCTTTTGCACTGAAGTAGTCTGCTCAGCCCCATCACCACTGCGTAGGTATTTAAATGTAAGCTTTAGGATTCCGTTTGTCCACTTTGTGTTTGACACTTTTCATGCATAATTACTTGAATACCTTACGTGCGCACCGCGTATTATCCATTTCGGTCAACCTTTGTTCAAATTTCAACATACTATTGCCTCCCTGCTTTCAAAAGACAACCAGCCCATGTCCCCCTGTACACCCTCATTTGGTGTCTTTCCATGTGCTCCCAGCGCCAGTCTGCCTACGCTTCTTTGTCGAATTTCCAATCCTATTTGAACCTCTGATTTCATGCACAGTAGCCCACTGCCAAAAGACAGTCCTGGTACCATCACTCCTTTCCATATACCTCTGACTACTTATTAGTGACCTTCCAGCCAATGTCTAATCCTCCATTGGTCTGTTCGCCGACAACTGTGTAACATACTCTGAAATAATTATTGATTCTGATGTTCAGTCACTTCAAACTGACTGTAACAATATGTCTTGCTGGTGTGATGGATGGCAAATGCAACTTAACATTAACAAGTGTAAATCCCTGAGAGTATCACGTCAAAATAACACTTGTCCTTTTTACCACATCGAAAGTGTTGTTTTAGAATTTTATATTCATATAAGTACTTTGGCGTACAGAAAACTAACAACCTAACGTGGAATACTCATATTGAATATGCAACTAATACTGCTAACAAAATGCTCGGACTCCTCAAAAGAAAATTCTCTTTTGCACCGCTGTCCTTATCACTGTTTCTTTATAAATCCCCATTTTGCAGTACTCTCGAATACGCAGCCAGTATCTGGCCCTGCTAAAACTCTTACATTATCACTATACGCCATTAAAACCGTTCTGTTCGTTTCATGCTACATAACTATCATCGCACATCATGCGTGACAGCAATAAAAACGACTTTAGGGCGGCCTCCGCAGAAAAGTATCCCAGCTTTGCTTATTTCGTGAGGTCTACCATGATAACCCTTTCTCACGTAAGCATCTGTTAACTCAACCATTTTATTTTTCATCACGCGTGTCGATCATCCAAATATAGTAGGCATCCCCTTTGTCACGCATTCAGATTTAATCAATCTTTGACACTCACGACGTCTCTAGATTGGAATCGCCTTCCTGCACCGATTGCCGACATAGTCGAAAGTCCCGAATTTAAAGATGCCATTTGGGAGTTTGGTCTTTGTTCGGATTAACAGTCTCGTGTTACGCTTACCTGCCTATAAATAGCTCTGTGTATGCATTTAGATGCTTTGTTTATTATATTTTATATTTACTGGCCTATTGTTCTTTATGTCTGTTATTTATGTGCTTTTGTCCATTTCCCCTTTATAATTCTTCGGACCCTGGGCGTGGAGATAAATAAATAAATAGATAAACAAATAAATGAAATATTGTTGGTTCGCTTGGAACCTAGCAGCTACTCAGAGGAAGTACTTCTGCCTCGTTCCACAAATAAGCTTAACGATAAAATCACAGCACATAGGATTTGTTCATTTGAGACTCAGGCGCCAGCAGGACACACTTAGGACTCTGCACCGCACCGAATGTTTAGTAATTATTTTTACATATCAGATGATCGCTCTTTTGACGTTATAAAGCATTTACATTATTTTATGTGACACGCCTAATGCAAACTTCAACAGAAAAAAGTATATGCGCTGCGTTAGGTTTTAGTGTATATTCCTGGTGTAAAACTTCCCTTTCCCAAAACCAAGTTAGCCTCCTCTTTTTTTTATCCGACCGGAATATGTGCCACTATGTAAAGTGTGAGAAATATTAATAAATATATCAACCAAGAGGTTATTGTGGACACATTAGAGGCACCTCGAATGAACGTGTGCCTTATCTCAAATTTGTTGAATTAAAATGTATCCTGCAATGATGTAACAAGGTTACTACAGTCGATATTTAAGAATAAACAGTAAATCTTCCTCAAAATACGTGATATACCTTAATGTTGATGCAGGTGTTCCCGAGGACGGCACAATTGTCGCACTCCACACATGCAACATATGACTGGAATGAGATATTGCTGGTAATATCAAGGTGGACATTGAGAAAAATAAGGAAGTACTTATGCATTGGCAAGTTTATATTTAAGCGTCAATAATTAAAAAAAACTGCGTTACTGTTTTTAAGAAGAGGGAGCGTCACTTTCTACGAAATTGGCTTTTCACAAACAACAAAGTAAAGCTTATTCACAACTCAAATGTTCTAGTACGTTCCAGCTCGAAAACGCTCAAAACACACATCGCTGTCCTGGCCAATTCAACCAGAACATTATAAAGGGCAAAACAAAAAGAGGACGGTGGGCCAGAAGGAGATGAAAAGAGGAACGTTCGGACCAGAGCTCCCAGATCTCCCGTAACTGCTTGGTGGCAGCGGTGAGATCTCAAAACAAAGCTACCCAACACAGTAGTTCCTTGGGATTCTATGGGCCACAAAATAAACCGAGCAACAATTCAGACGATTCGCTGTCAAAAGCGCTGCTGACACCGCAGGTCTACTAAGGGCCATTGATTCGCTTCATGGTTGGTCGCCTGCAATTTGAAACAGGGATGGAGCATGAAAGTGCCGCTGTCAGACGTCGCCTCAACGAGGGTCTTACGCTCACTGAACTGTGGCGACAAGTCAAGGGGGTTTCCAATGTGAGGCACGAGTGAGTAGTCCTAGTGACGTTGGTAAATCACAACTACCTCAGGTTCATGCAGCCATGGAAACCCAAAGACAACTTGTTCCGGGAGACTGCAGCACTACAGTTGAAACCGCCCACTTTCGACGGAACCTCCTCCTGGCGGACGTTCCTCATTCACTTTGAGGCCATGTATGAACATAATGGGTGAGATACGTTGAGCTAAATTCCGAGAGTTGGTAAATAAGCTGCGAGGTAGGCTTGGCGATTTTCTCGAAAGAATGCCATCTCCTTGCCGCTCACTATATGAACTGCTCGTTCAAGCAGAGAGGCTCGTGTATATTCTTGTTTATAGACCTTTTCATCTCAGTAGTTACCCGACCGGCGGATAGAGGGCGCTGGCGCACTCGCCGCCATTGGGTGGCTTCAATTTGATTGGTTTCGGTTTCAGCGCGCTCGTGGCTGTGTTTATGTGTTATGTCAGTTTCGCATAATTTCGTGACACAAATGTGCCCGTTATAGCACACAACTGATAAAACTGTGGTACTGAGCCAATTTGAGAACTACGAAGTGGTTTCGGGTCATATTCGCGGACTTTTTTACGAACACTTTACGATGCATCTGGTCATGTTCGTCGTTAATTTCGATCAGGTTCGGCGGCGAAACGACTATGATGCACAAGGATGATTCCAATCGTCTACGGCCGTACCCACTGACCCTAGTTTCCATAAAAATGAACTAATAAAGAGACTAGTGAGTAGATGTATATAGTAAAAATGCAGGTCCACAACCTGATTAAAAACCTCCTGAATCGCGAAAAACACATGAAGTCGCCAGTTCACTGCTCACTGTCTGATTTTCGCGGACACCAACGTTTTGTGAACTTTAGAGACTCGAAATGTATCCTATAATAACGCAGATATTCTAAGAAATAAGAGATATTGTCTCGGGCTGTTTTCTTTAAAAAAATTAAGTACTCGAGAAATACTTCGATAGTCCGTCCTAGGTCGCATGGGAAATTCCTTTAGCTATTGACCCTGCTAAAGTACTTATTAACAGCATTTCACAAAGTTGGCGTTAGAAAATTAGCTATTTGTTTTACTGACATTTGATTACGACGTGCTTGGCACATTAGATAAGTGACAGGACCCTCAGTTGAAGTCTGAAATGTTGTCTTTGTATAAACTTTGCCAAATAAAATTAAAGGGTCCGAGAGAAGTGATCTCCCGTACGTTTGGCTGAAGTCGAATGCTAGGCACGACTTCATGAACCTGTATAGACAGATCTCCATTGAAACTGATGCGATCTAGAATCAACAACGCGGAAATCGGGTGATTTCTATATAGATGGCTTCTTTTCGGCATAACATAATTGAGCCCTAGGCACTCTCAAACTGCCTGTGACAGATTTTTTTTTTCACAGGGGTCTTTGTGTTAAAATAATTAAAATAAATAAATTAAATTTTGTGTTAAAAAATGTCAACACCCTATAATGACTGCAGATATGGGACCGAACATGGTGTACAGTTTCTCTAAATTCATAAATAAATCAAGCAAACGCTTATATTGCAAAAATCATTAAGAAAGTCTAGCAGATTTAGGTGTAATGTCGTGAACAAACAAATCGCCTGATGTGGACGTTACCATTATCCCGAGCATCAGATAAAATGTGAGTTAAATGTTCGTTACCTATATATCTTATATATCCTATATAATCAAAAACAACTATTTTAAATTTGTTATGAAGGCAAGGCAGGAGACTTTCAGGAAACACACATAGCTTCATATGCTGAGTATTTTGGTCACATTCCTTAAGATACTAAATGCGCGGTTATACATATACATTGCACTATACTTATTTAGAATATTCCGCCACTATCACTGAGCAAACTTCAGTTGTCATAAATAATTGGGCTCAATATGCGCCAGGGCTGACGCTGATTCTTGTACCTCCTCCCTTCTCACACGTATCCGGTACGCCGGCGGTTAAAATAGTACAAATCTGTTACAAAATTAACTGCAGATGTCGTCGTGCACATTATGATGGCATGCAATTAAGTTGTAAATGTAAGCATCGGGCGGCGATTTACAATAAGGCGAGAAACGCGGTGAAAAGCGACGAAAAGCGCGAATGCAACGCCTTCGGCAAGGCGCGGAGGGGAGAGGGGAGCGACGAGTTGAAGCCACCTTATGGCGGCCACGTCACGTGATTCCAAGATGGCAGCGCCCATGCGACGGAGGCTGAAAAGGTCTATAGGTTCCGTTGAACTTCAGTTCACTCAGCCTTGACTTCAGTATCGCACGGAATGATCGATCTGCTGCTCATAATTGGACGGATGACTTTGCTGTGTGCATGCAATACAATCGTAGCTGATGGAGCGAATAAAATTGCTTTCAAGTATTCATTTGCTGTCTAACCGTGTTTGCTAGGTGCGACACTGGATGAGAGGCACAATTGTTCCTCCAGTCGGTGGTCAATGCCGAGAAAAATATTAAGTTCAGATTGTTTATAAAAAAATACCAACAGTTGTGGGAACCAACCTGCGTCATTGCCACATCAGGGAGATAAACCAGCGTTGGTAACATATGCTGTGCATATGTTACTTATTGTTGCTTACGGTATGAATAGCCCGGAGCGCTCGCAGCGCCCCCGTATTGTTATGACACGTAAGCAACATAAGCATAACAGGTTGTCTCAGCGACCGGGAAAACCGGCAATTGTCAGGGAAATTTTATTTACCGGGAAAAATCAGGGAATTGTCAGGTATATTGTCAAAAAGCGAGCAACGTCAGGGAAAATGAGCCGGAAACGCCATCGAGTGCTTTGAACAAAGACTCTGAGGACTTAGGGGCAGAAAAATAGCGCAATAAATTCTGCTTAGAGCGGAGCGCGGGCTCTGCTCACCAGATGTAGAGTCTGCTACACGATGCAAAGGAACAGCGACAAATCCAGTCTAAGCCTTGGACTGGACTGGATTGAGGAGCGCAACACTAGGCTAGACTCAATTAGAGCTACTAGATTTAGTAACAAATGAAAAAGCCGCAGACCTTAATCCAATCCAAGCCGGAGAGTATCCGAAAGTGTGCACCTGGCGGCCATGCTGCCATTCAGTTTATTTAGCTGTGTGGTTGGGCGTCGTGTTTTCATTGTGTTTCCGGGAAGTGGCTTCTTCACTGACGATGTCGGCGGCAAGGAAGTGCTCGCTTTAATCCGGACTGGAGGAACCCAAATATTTCGGAATATGCAAGTTGGATTAAGCCTGTGCAAAACGATCCCACTCACAGTGCCCAATGCTCAATGCCTTGTGTTGTAATGGTTTTACATATTTAACCGCCTCAACAGTGGATCAGGGAATTTCACTTGAAATTGTCAGGAAAACTTGGGAAAGTCAGAGAATTTCAAAATAATCATTCGTAGACACCCCGCATAAGCAACATATTGCTTCTTCTGATACGTAACATACTGTAGCTGGTTATTATAGCGCTAATTTGCTTAATTTTCAATTGAATTTTTGAAAAACCTTAGTACATCATCACCTCATAGATATATCAAAACCAAAAATGCAATATATATCCAAGGAAATTAACATATTAGAAAACGTCCGCCGATTTTTTTGACTTAAACATCTAGAGATATTAATACAATTGCGTGAACTGAGGTGCTCTAGAGATGTTAACGCCCTTACGTGAATGGTCCGGTTTTTATTATAATGAAAATATATCTGCTGCTGTTTTCATTGTGTGTGTAGCTCAGTTTTACATTTTAGCCAACAAATTATGCAAACTACAATCTAGGACGTATTGAGACACTCATTCTTCATCATGATGTTTGGCTCCATCTTTAAACTTAGTCTTTTTCTCACCATTTTTTTAGTGGCCCGAAAAGATAAATATGCCTCTGTGCCAAATCAAGACTCTAGGGGAGATCGGGACGTACAGTCCAAAAAACCTCCTGCGTTTTCACATTTGTGTGAGGACGGGCATTGTCTCCTCAATATCTGTTCGGCCGCA